>RJWT010043677.1:0-11901 GCA_004365215.1 Cuniculus paca
TACCTACATTCTTAACAGAATGAGAGACAGTTACTATAGGGCGTGACATAAAGTTACAGTAGCATGTGAGAAGCTCCCAGAGGCTTTGTGATACTACGGTCACTCTATCTCCTTTGCCATTTGTTGTACCTTACTACCTTATTCAATGTTTTCTCACAGTAAGAAAGATACGGAGATCCGTCGTCGTGAGCTCTTAGAATCTATCTCTCCAGCTTTATTAAACTACCTACAAAGAAATGCCCAAGAGATGGTGCTAGATAAGTCTGCATGTGTGTTGGTATCAGACATTCTGGGATCTGCCACTAGAGACATTCAGCCTGCCATGGACGCCATCGCCAGCCTGGCGGCAGCAGAACTACACCCTGGTGGCAAGGATGGAAAGGTAGTGTGCTGCTGAAAAACTGGCAGGAAAGCTGCAAGGACTTCAAAAACTCCAGCCAGTGAGAATGTCACTACAGGAAGTTTTAACAGTACCTCGATCTGCCGGGCGTGGTGGTGCACGCCTGTAATCCCAGCACTCGGGAGGCTGAGACAGGCGGATCGTTGTGAGTTCGAGACCAGCCTGGGCTATAAAGTGAGCTCAAGGCCAGCCTGAACGGCATAGTGAGACCCTGTCTCAAAAACAGGGCTGGGGATCTACCTCAGTGGCCTAAGCACCTGCCCGGCATGCGCAAGGTCCTGAGTTCAATCCCCGGTGCCCCCCCCCAAAAAAAAGAAAGAACCTCGATCTAACCTCAAGCCAACACTACATTTTAAAATCGTGAATTCAAAATGCTACCCATTGTATTATTTGTCTTTCTCAAAACTGTGCAGTTACTCAGTGTTATCTTCAGAGTAAAGACAAGCTCACACTGTGGCTTTTTTGTCAGTGATTACCCCCATAACACCTTTCCAGAATGTTCCATATTCTTTAATTTTCATTTCGGATTTGCTGTGGATGCTTCTTCCTTCATCCTTAGTTGCTGACCCATGTCTCCATTTCCCTGTATTATGACTGTGGAAAGCTGCAGTCATATAACTTCCACAGAATCCTCCATCAGGCCTCCCCTAAGTTCTCTTCAAACCAATTCTTGCTCATTCTAATCTCTCTTGCCTGTGTTATTTGAGACCAGTATTCCACACTGCATTTTAAAGTCACTGATGCATACACTTATGATGTGTGCAAGGCAGTGGCCAGCACTGCCCTGCCAGTCATTTGAAGGACACAGTATTTAAATACACAGATAATTATTTGTTAGTATTGCAATGAGAGCTATGAAAGAAAACCACAGGCTCTGTTGGATTATATAAGAACAGTGAAGTTGAGACCTAAAAGATTAGTAGCTCAGTGAAGAATGATACAAAATTTCAGGCTGAGAGGGCAGCATGTGCAGCAGGTATACAGAAGGTAGGAGTGGAGCATGTTTGTGAAGAAAAGGCACAGGGTTGGAATCGCCATGCAAAGGAAAAAGAAAGTGGAGGGCAGGTCACACAGGATCTATATCCCATACTGGCTCAGAAGCTCCCAGTAAGCATACTTGTCGGGTCCTACTGTTTTCAATGGCAGTGGCCTCTACTTTCACTTAGTTTCACAAAAGCCTTTGTCTCAATATCACAGTCACCTTTTGGTATTATCCCTAGTGTACAATTCAGGGGTATGAAATAAGTTACTCACATTCCATGCCTTTCACACATTAATAATGTAACCTGCTCTGGATGGCTGAACAATACTCAGACCTGAAATGACAGGCTCCCCACCCTAAGAGCATGGGATCCACTGGGGGTCCCATGCAAACACGGTGTTACAGTCAAGGCAATACCTGACTTTTGGTCCTGATCCAGAGTTTAAACTAGTACTATGGATAGTGTTGAGTGAAAAGTGCTTCGGCAGCAATTGATAGACAGCCTCGTGTAGCATTTAGGTGATTAATAATCAGAAGAAAATCAGAGGTGTGCTGTGTCAGATTCCACTTCACTAACTTGCTCTGTCTTTCCTCTTCTACCATCTCTGTAGCTTTAATTGTTATGGTCACAAGATACTTTTCATGACCTCAGCCCTTGTTGCTGTATCAGAGTTCCAGAAAGAGCAGCAGAGCTTCTCCTGGGATTAGGAAGAAGGCGTCTAGGCAGCTTTCTTGATACCTTATTGGCTGGAACTGAGTCATATCTACTTCTGGACCAATGTCTGGCAGAAATAACTATATAACTAGGGCTGCTTGAGATCAGTCAGGGTGAATCCCCTGAAAGGGGGAAAGAATGTTTAGAGAAGGTGGTGAAAAGGGCAACTGTCACCAGGGAAGAAATTTGAGGAGGGCAAGGTGCTGTTGCGTTAAGAGCTGAGAGCTGTTTCCCGAGCACCTATTACATGTTATTCACCTTGAATCCCCTATAACCAACTGCGCACTTGAAAATGTTTCGTACCAGCATGTATTTGGTTCTGAATGAAAGTGATGCTAGACAGCAAGTGTTCAGGGTGCTTCTGATGTATATAGGGCTGGGAGAGAGAAGTGGACTGTGGGTCTTAGAGAAGCGGTCGCCCTGCCCTTCTAGAGCGAATCATGAAGTAGGAGAGATGAATGCACAGTGAAAATTTTCTCTGTCAGGAGGTTGTGCCCATTGTTGCTCATCCTTGGTAATGGGAGACCCTCCAGGTACTACAGGAGTAGTTGGTGTAGCCCTTGAAAAGGGATAGGATTGAGTTGCACAGCACTTTCTTGGCCTGCTCATCGGATAGTTTGATAAGATTATTTAAAAATTTAGCATTCAATTTTAATATTTCTTCTGTAGTGTTCTGCCGCAAAGGTTTATTTGTCCCACAGAACTGTGCGTTACTATGGGAAACAGGGCCAGCGTGATTTAAGATGAGTGTGGTGGCACCGATCAACCTGCAACCCCTGGAGTTTTGTCCGAGCTTCCTTGCTAGAGCCACATTCTCTTGTGTAACCCTGTTCATTTCAGCCTGGGCAGTAGTGTAGGTCTCTGACCCTTGTACATAGAATGAGCATTTTAAAGATGTTTATGGCATTGTGGAGTTTGAAACTCAGCTGGGGCTTTGATCTGCATATGCTGATACAGATTAAATTTTGGTTCAAGGCATAGTTGTGGACAATGTTTGGAATTAACATGTTCTTGATCCCTCATAGCTTCATGTTGCGGAACATCCTGCAGGACATCTAGTTTTGAAGTGGCTAATAGAGCAAGATAAAAAGATGAAAGAAAATGGAAGAGAAGGTAGGCTATGCATTTTGACATTTTCTTGTATCCTATGTGGAGTCTGTAGTTCTTGCCGTCCCTGAACTTTACACTAACCATTTTAAGTTCACATGAAGCTTGTCAAATGTTTAGAAGTGACTCTGCGAGTAAGGAGTTATTTAGATATTACCAGTAATGCTTCTTCTAGAAACTTGTGTCTGGATCATTTTTCTCTTTGGCACCCTCTTTCCTTTCTTTTCTGCTCCTTCAGACTTTTAGCCAAACTAGGTCAATGCCCTGTAAGTCTATTCTGTTCCTCGAAGATGGTATATCATTACCCTTAGTTGAAAGGCATGATTTTTATCTCTAGTTTCGAGGAAAGAGTAAGCAAAAGAAAATTATCCTCCTTGCAGAATTTTGGATGGTTGCCTGTTTATTTGGCATTGAAATACATGTGACTGAAGAGCAAGCCAGTCCTTGGCACTTTCTGACTTTTTGAAAGCCTTACAGCTCCTCTGTAGGAACTCAGCTCTAAAGAGCAGGACAGCCTGCTTTTTCTAACTAGAAAGTTGCATACCATTCCCCTCTTTGTCCTGTCTTTTTCTTCATGAATTCAAACACCATCTGGTATTTAAACCACTAAGGAGAGTTCCCCACTGAGTTAGCGTGGTTTGAACTTCCTGTTACTATGGTGGAAAAGAATGACAGCCCAGGGATTTATGTCAAGGCAGGCTGCAGTTCAGTGTCCAGTGAGGCGATCAGTGTGGGAATAGAGCTGTCATTTCTCACCTTACCTTTAAGTATAGGGGCCTGGGGCTAGTTTTCACTGCAGAAAAAAAATTTTTATATATATGTAAAAGAGGATGCTTGTAATATTGAAAAAAAAATAAAGTACTGTATGATCTTTTTTATTATTAAGGTAGTTGATGCAAAGTCGTGTTAATGCCAGAGAAGTTGTTAAAGTCCAAGGAATTGTCAAGTGATTTTTCTGTCTCATAATGAAAGTGTGCACAGAGCCCTAAACTATGCATGTTTGGGCCTGATGTGTGTGTCTTTTTCACCTCACGCTAAATGGGTGTGTCTGACAGTTTTGATTATATGTTGCTATGTAGGAAGCCACCTTAAAACTTAGTAGTTTTCAAAACAGAGTCAGAGTCTCGTGTAGCTTGTGTCTGCTGTGCTTCTCTGGAGTTGCCTAGTAGACATTCACATAGTTCACGAGACATTGTGGTTACGCTTGGAAAACACAAGCTGCTTTTCTAGTTAACCTGTCTCTCTTTAGGCAGGTGCTATGAAAGGCTGAATAGCTATGGGCCCTTGGCTTTAAAGAGTTCATACATTTGGGTATCTTTGAAAGAATTATATATGCTACCGAACCTAGATCATCGCTTTCAGGATAGGTTATTCCTTCCTCCTCCTGCTGTAAATCCTAGCCATTAGAATTTCTTCTTTGTCCAAGAATGTGCTATACTAGATGGCGCAGTGAGTGTTACCAAGATCTTGGGAATCAAAGGTACTAAATAAGATGAATGGTATTTTTGATGTGTGGTATCTAAGCATCATAGGGAGAAATTGCGAAGTAAAAGCCCAAATACTTATTTTTAAGTCACTGTGTTCATGGCACTTTCTGGGTAAGCATTCTCCTATAAGGGAAAACTTGGTTTCAGCCAAAGTGCTGCTGCCAAACATTTACTTCTTGAGTAACTTTCAGGTAAAGGTTAAATCACTAAATACTGTAAAGAATTGCAAACGTGGCCAAATAAGCATTCTTGAAGAATTAGTTTTTCTTGAGTAATTACTAGCAAACATAGCTTAGGGTTTGGTTAGAATTATAAGAAATGTCTGTACTGACACATTATATAAACCTTCACTGGAATTTTCATTGTTAAGGGAGATTAAATAAGTCTTGTTATTAGCTTTTTTTTTATTATTAAAATATGCTTGCAAGCTTAGGGGTGCTAAAAAAGAGGATTGGGAGTTTGGTATGAAAGGTTTACTGAGTTCCAGTATATTTTACAGGTTGTTTTGCAAAAACACTAGTAGAGCATGTTGGTATGAAGAATCTGAAGTCCTGGGCTAGTGTAAATCGGGGTGCTATTATTCTTTCCAGGTATGTATACTGTTTTATCTTTTTGTGCATGGGAACTGTCATACAAAGCACACTTCTTCACCCTTATTCCTCAGTTCTAGTATTTGTTCTGAGTAGCCTGATCCAGCTATCTTCACACTGTAGACAAATACACCAAAGAAATAGCAAATAATAGCTTTTTCAGTTTGTCTTTATGATTTCTTTTAAACTGCGGTCTTTTAGATGTCAAAGATCACAAAATTGTGGCATTTACAAGGTATTGTATAGTGATTTAACTGTTTATGGTTTTGATTATAGCATAATTGTCTTTTTTTGTTGTCTTTGTTATACTGGGCCCATGTCCAACTCAGGGACATTGTGTCACTGAGCTATATCCCCATCCCGTGTGTGTGTGTGTGTGTGTGTGATTTGAGGCAGGGTTGCCTGCTAGTTGCCCAGGCTTGGCTTGGACTTGTAATCTTCTTACCTTAGCCTTCATAAGTGCTAGGATTATAAGTATGTACTGTGCAGGTCATGTCCCAGTAAAAACTGTGACAGCGCTGTTTTTTAAGCCATGCCTAACTTTTCATGCAGTTTTCTTTGTTGTGGACTCCAAAAGGATTACAGAATCATTTGTTACAGTAATTTATGCTAGTCATTTATTTTTAACTTTAAAATGAAAGAAAACTGATGATGTGCAAATTGAGGGCCATCTTGTATATTATTCTCTGGACTTAGTTATATTGAGCTTGTAGTTTACAGGTCATTGAAATTTCTGTGCATTTTATGCCCAGATGAAACCCTTAAGTTAACAGAGTCATGCATTGATTTGAAGCAGTCATTATTGACTGCTGTGTTACCAAGGTTACTACTCGCTGTTTGAATTTCTCACAATATTTTACTTGAATTTCCTATGCAATTTAACTATGTTGTTGTGTTAGTTTAAATGTTTCTTCAATGTATAATTTGACCTAGTGCATATATGCTCACAAACAACCCACAATAACGTTTATGTCTTCCAGTAGGTCAGTATCTCCAAACATTGGGTGTTAGAGACAGATTATTTTGTTCGTTTCTCATTAAAATTAGTTCATTTTCCAGTTAATGTTTAACAGTAAGAATTCATTAACTGAACCATAAACTTTTTTGTTAGGAATTTCTTTACTGGCATTTAAAATGTTAAAACCTACTGACACATTCTTTCTTTACACTCAGTTAACTAGAAATTTCAGTGATTCCATGAAATTAATTTATACAAATGCTCATCAATCAGAGGTCTTGAGTAGATGTCAAAAATAAGAATCATATTATGGGTTATTTTGGAACAGCTAAGAAACGTATGAAATACTTGAGGTTCTAAATGGAAATTGAACGAGATATAACTTAACGGTGCTATAATCATTTTGTTTGGTTTCTGCATATTTTGATCAGTTTGACTTAGTTGATAAAGTTCCCTGCTTGTTTATATTTTACTTAAAACTCACTGGGCCTTTTTTGGAATTTTTTGATGTGGTATGTTGTCTTACTGAGTCTTTTTATAGTAACTGAACAAGTATTTTTGGTGGAAAGGCAAAAGCAGCCTTGCATGCTTGCTAAAAAATAACTCAGGGAAGTAGAATTCTTCTGCATCTAAAAACACTGGCTCTAGACAGACTGCTGAGTTCCAGTCCCACCTACTGTGTAGCCTTGAGAAAATTAGTGATTTTTTTGTGTGTGTTTCTTGGTTGTAAAGTAAGGTTAATAATGATCCTAAAGTTGTCATGAAAACTGTGCATAAAAAAATGCCTCTCATTACATCTGATATGCTTGATAAATATTAACTTGTATTGGTGTTATGCATTATGTAGCTATATTTAGCCAAGTTTTATAAAATAAAAGCTGAGCCATAAATCTCTTTGAGGGGCACTTTGCTTTTTGACTTTCTCAGCTTTGCAGGTGGTAGGTTGTACTGTCACTTGACCCCTGCAACAGTGGAATGCTGCCGGGTGCCAATGGACATGCTCTTTGTTGACATGATACAAGTTATTAGGACTGGGGACTTTTGAAAGTGCCAAGTCATTTCCTTCTAGAAAGATTCAGAGGTCGACATTTACATGTGGCCCTGAAGAAGTGGGAAGAGACAGGAAAGTCAGGCCTGATGTTATGTGGTCAGGTAACCATGACCAAATACCTTTAAAGAACAATGGGGTGCTCTTTCCAGCCTCCAGGATTCTGTTCACTTTGGTGTTACAGTGTCCAGCAAGGTTTTACGAAGCAGAGGCTGGGATTTTTCTGGTTCGACATCACTGTCAATCTCTGACTTTAGATACAAGATCACTGAGCTTCTGAAATCAACACTGTGAGGCATGGGGGTGTGACTCAGTGATCTTAGCATGTGTGAAACCCTGGGTTCAATTCCTGTACCAAAAACAAACAACTCTTTGAGGGAGAAGATGAGTCCTGTTTTTAGTTCCATTCTACAAATCAGGAAACTGAGTCCTTGAGAATTTAAATAGCATCATCTTGGTTGTATAGCCATTTAGTAAGAAAGATTAAGTTTCAAACCCAGTCAGTGACACTTGAAGATAAAACTCACCCTGACTTCATTAAGTGCTGTAGGTACAGTTTAGAAAGACCTACCGACTGTTATCATTCATGCTCTACACTTACCTCTTGGTGTGGACGTTCACTTGGGTTGAGTCAGCTTCGCTCTGGGGTTTATATCTAAATAGGGTGGGACAGATAAAGAGTACAGGTAGAATAATTTTAATGCAGGATATAATTAAGTCCTAAGATAAAGTCCATCAAGACTGCTTGAGTGACTCCACCTGCAAGATTACAAACTTTTTTTATGTGGTTGTAGAATATAGAATGCTGGCCCTCCTCATTCATCTGGTGAATTAAAAGAAGAAAATACATACTGTATATAGTTATAGGACTTGACTCTAAATAATTAGTGAATTCTTTTATACTGCAGGTACAGTAGTATTGTAGATTATCTGAGATTTTCTATGAAATTCAATTTTCATTAATTTTTTTCTTTTCATCCTCAGCCTTCTACAGAGTACAGACCAAGAAGTTGCAAATAAAGTCAAAGCTGGACTGAAAAGCCTGATTCCCACATTGGAAAAAAACAAAAGCACCAGCAAAGGAATAGAAATTCTACTTGAAAAACTGACTGCATAGGTGGAAACAGTTAAAAACAGAATGAAATAATTTTTGCCATTTTTTGTTCGATTTTCCCACTGCAGAAAAGAAGGGTGAGGGTCTACCTCACTGGTAATTTGGGGGCTCTATAATTGTGTTTCTTTTCATAAGAACCTATTTATATAAAAATTACATAAAATGGTCTTGTTTTTTTTAAGTTCAGCTATCTCCTTTATTACTGTGAGTAACAGATCAAAGTGTGAGGCAGTAATGTGGATGGTTTAGCATGGTGGAACTGTGTGTTGGATGATTTGATTACCTGTAAAGATCCTTCAGTGAACAGTAGTCAGAGAAGGCTTCCTAGAGCAGGTGGGCTATGAAAGGACCATCCTGCCAAAGGAAGGCAGGATATGGAAAAGAAGAGCCAAGCAGAGTCCTTGGTGGGAGCAGTAAGTGGAAATTAATGGTTTTTAACTGAACTTCAGGAAGCCTTGGGGGATATCCTGCATTTGTAGTTGTTGCATGGATTCATTTCCATGTTAGGTTTTGTTTGAAACCCACCAAAGTAATTTATAGACATTGTAGAAAATGTGCTGGTGAATTAGAGGATCACAGTGGGTAGCACTGTTAAGGTCAGGATGACTGGGAACAATTCTTGTCTCTGGATTCGGGGATTGCAAGAAAATGGCTCCTTGTAATGAGACACCCTTCCTAAAATAGAGCTTTATGGAGGGACTCAGGGCAGGTAACTCAGTGGTAAAGCACACTTAGCTAGCATATGTGACACTCTAGGTTCGATTTCTGGTACCACCACCACAACAAAAAGTCTATAGAGAGTTTGAGTAAACTGGTTACTGTGTAGGAGTTACTGTGGGATATTAGAAGGGTTAGTACCTCAGGTGGGCTCACATAGCCATGCTGCTTTCGTTACAGAGCCTCGGAGTATGCTAATGACCTCCCACTGAGGTCTGTCACTGCAGTTACACCCACTAGAGAATTGGCTGTGCCTTTGCTGTCCACACTATGGGGTCCCAGGATTACTCCCAATCTAAAGCTACTGGAACACCACCACCTTCTCTCCTGCCGGGGTATACTGACCTTTCCCACAGAGCAGAAGACCTGATACGTACTTGTAACTTTCAGAGTGAATTCTTATCCTGACTGCCACCCATGTGGTCTTGGGGTGTGGAGGAGGATAGCTGGAGGAATGGGGATGGGGTAAAGAGGTGAAAGATACTTTCGTAAACTTGACAAAAGCAGCCACTTCCTTAGCCCCCTGCTTTATCCCTCGCTCGCCTTCTTCAGAACAACTTTCAGTTATTCCTGGCTCTGGTGAATTTCTCAGTATACTATTTTTATAGTGTATATTTTTATGTATTTTTTATTTTTTTTACTTAAGAGAACAGAAGACACAAAAACAGCAAAAGAGAAAAACAACAAGAACAACAAAACCAAATCAGTAACAGTAGAGGTTTACAAAACAAGATTATATGAATTTAACAATGGTTGTGATATTGCATATTGTTACATGTAAAATTCATCTAATCATATTGAGTATTAACTGTTCTTTTCCAAGAACTAATACAATTAATACTATAGTCATTTTTGCTATCTTATTTATACAAATTTGTATCTTAATCCTTTTCCCAACCTTCTTTCCTCCTTTCCCCATCCCAGTTACTTTTCCTCTTTGAGCAGTTTCTTACCCTTACACAATATATATTGCAGATCTTGGATCATATTTACTCTTTCAGTTTCTTACACTGGGGAGACAATAGGGTATTTACACATGTGAGTTTGATTTATTTCACTTATGAATGTGGTCTCAAGTCATGTCCATTTACTTATAAAAGCCTCAATACAATCTTTCTTTATGACTGAATAGTACCCCATTGTATAAAAATACCAGCTTGTTTTTATCCATTTCTCGACTGACGGGCACTTGGGTTGTTTCCAAAATTTGGCTATTACAAACTGTGCTGCTACAAACATGGGTGCACATATATCACTGTGGTATGATGTTTTCAATTCTGGGAAAATTCCCAGAAGCGGGTAGCTGGATCAAAAGGAATCTAATCCTAGCTTTCCAAAGTGTTTTGCATCAGATTTCCTAGATTTCCAAAGTGGTTTCACCAGACCACAAACACACTACCTCTCACTGGGTCAAAATGAATCTCTAATCCTACCTTTCCAAAGTGGTTGCACCAGCCTACACTCACACCAGCAGTGCAGAAGAATTCCTTTTTCCCCCACAACCCCTCCATTTGTTATTGATTGATTTCTTGAACTTGGCTGTTCTTTCTGGAATGAGATGGAATCTCAGTATTGTTTTAAATTGCATTTCTTGAATGACCATTGATGGTGAACATTTTTTCATATATTTATTTGTCATTTGTATTTCTTTGTATGTGAAGTGTGTATTCATCTCAGATGCCCATTTTTGGATTGGGTCTTTGAATTTTGGGGGCTGGATTCTTCTTAGTTTTCATATGTTCTAGATAGAAGTCCTTTGTCTGAGGGATAGTTGACTAGGATTTTTTTCCCAATTCATGACTTTTCTTTTCACTGTGTTGCAGTTTTCTTTTGACATGCAAAAACTTTTTAATAAGACAAGATCCTGGTTGTTGGTTCTGGAAAGTGTTTCTCATGCAGTTTGAATTTTGTTCATAAACTCTCTGCCTGCCCGTATGTCATCAAGATTTCTACCTACTTTGTCTTTCAACAGACTTAGTTTTTCTGTTTTAATATTTAGATCTTTGATCATTTTGACTTTAGTTTAGTTCATGGTGATAGACATGGGTCTAGTTTTAGTTTTGGCATATGAAAAGTCAGTTTTTCCAGCACCACTTATTAAAGAGGATGTCTTTCTTCCAGTGAACATGTTTGACCCCTTTGTCAAAAATGAAGTGGCTGAGTATGTTTTTAGTTCTGGCTGTATCTTCTAATCTATTCCATTGATCTTCAGGTCTGTTTTGATTCCAGTACCATGCTGATTCTATCACAGTAGCTTTGTAATATAATTTCAAGTCAGGGATTGTGGTGCTTCCAGCCTTGCCTTTGTTGCCCAGAATTGTCTTTGCTATTCTAGGTCTCTTATGGTTCCAGATGAATTTTAGGAATGATTTCTCTAGATCTGTGAGGTATGCAAATGGTATTTTGATTGGAAATGTGTGAAATCTGTAAAACAATTTTGGGAAAATGGCCATTTTCACAATGTTTGCTCTTCCTATCCATGAACAAGGAATGTCTTTCCATTTTCTGAAAGCCTCTGATTTCCTTTTTCAGAGTACTGTAATTTTCACTGAATAGATCTTTTACTTCCTTTGTTAGATTGATTCCTAAGTATTTCATTTTTTTGGATGCTATACTGAAGGTTATTTTTCCCTTATTTCTCTGTCAGTGAGTTTGTTGTTTGTATACAAGAATGCTACTGACTTTTGAGTGTTGATCTTATATCCAGATACATTACTGAATTTGGATATTACATCTAGAAGTCTTTCAATGGAGTTTTGGGGGTCTTCTATGTGGAGTATCAC
>RJWT010043678.1:0-11913 GCA_004365215.1 Cuniculus paca
TGTCAAAGATCAGGTGACTGGATGTATCTGGGGTTGGTTTTGCCTCCTTAATCCTGTTCTATTGATCCACGCATCTGTTTTTGTGCCAGTTCCATGTTTTTTTTGTTTGTTTGTTTGTTTTTATGTGTTTCTTTTTGTTTTTAACCTATCACTGTAACTTGAAACCTGGGGTTGCAATGCCTCCTGTTTTGCTCATTATTGATGATTTCTTTTGGTGTTCTAGATGTTTTCTGGTTCCATACGAATTTTAGGATTGTTTTCTGCAGTTCTGTGAGGAATGGTGTTGGTATCTGGGTTGGGATTGCATTAGATCTATATATGAGTTTTTGGGAATATGGCCACTTTGACAATGCTGATTCTGCCTATCCAGGAACAGGGGATATCTTCCCATTTCCTGATGTTCTCATTGCTTTTTTAAAAAAATATTAAGTTTATTGGTGCAATTTAGATATGCATTGTGATCACATTCATCACAGGGAGTTTGCACCTGTACGTGGTAGATCTTGGTTCCTCTTTTGTTCCCAATCCCCTTCCCTCCTTTCAACCCCTGTTCCCCTCCTTATTTACAAAGCTTTGTTTCCATTTTATGTTTCTTCTTTCATTTTTTCTTTTCTCTTCTTTCCTTTCCCCTTCTCTCCTCCCCAGCTCCCATTTCCTTTTGAACAATTTCACAATATTTATTATATATTTTAGCCCTTATTTACACCTTCAGTTTCTCATATCAGAGAGACAATGCAATGTTTACACATGTCTGATGGATTTATTTCACTTAGGAGCATGGTCTCAAGGTGAATCCATTTACCTAGAAATACCTCAAGTTTATCCTTCTTTGTAGCTGAGTAGTACTCCATTGCATTAGAAAACACATCATTTTTTAACCATTCATTGGTTGATGGGCATTTGGGTTCTTTCCAAGATTTAGCTATTACAAACTGCTGCTATAAACATGAGTGTGCATATATTACTGTGGTATGATGCTTTTAATTCTTTTGGGAAGATAGCAGGAAGGAATAGCTGGGTCAAATGGGACCCCCTGTTCTAGTGTTTTGAGAGAAATCTCCACACTGATTTCCACAGTGGTTGCACAAGTCTACACTCCCACCAACAGTGCAGAAGAGTTCCTTTTTCCCCATAGCCCCACCAGCATTTGTTATTGGTTGATTTCTTGATTAAGCCATTCTTTCTGGAGATGGAATCTCAGTGTTGTTTTAATTTGCATCTCTCGAATGACCAGTGATATTGAACATTTTTTCATATATTTATTTGCTGTCTGTACTTCTTCATCTGAGAAGTGTGTATTCATCTCAGATGCCCATTTTTGCATTGGGTCTTTACATTTAGGGGGTTGTTTTTTTTCAATTGTTTTCATGTTGTAAATAGTAGTCCTTTGTCTGAGGAACAACTGGCTAAAATTTTTCCCACACTGTGGGTTGTCTTTTCACTGTGTTGGCGACTTCTTTTGCTGTGAAAAAGCTTTTTAATAAGATGAAATCCCACTTGTTGATTCTTTGTAGTATTTCTTGTGCAACTGGGGTTTTGTTCATGGAGTCTTTGCCTGCATCTGTGTCTTTAAGGGGTCTACCTATTCTCTCTTCCAGCAGATTTAGTGTTTCTCTTGTAATATTTAGATCTTTGATTTATTTTTAGTTTAGTGCATGGTGATAGACATGGGTCTAGCTTTAGTCTTTGGTATGTAGAAAGCCAGTTTTCTCAGCACCATTTATTAAAGAGGCTATCTTTCTTCCAGTGAAGGTGTTTAGCCCCTTTGTCAAAGATAAAGTGACTGAGTGTCTTTGTAGTTGTTTCTACATCTTATAGTCTGTTCCATTAATCCTCAGGTCTGTTATTTTGCCAGTAACCACACTGCTTTTATCATAGTAGCTCTGTAGTATGATTTCAAGTCAGGAAGTGAGATGCTCCTGCCTTGCCTTTGTTGCCCAGAATTGTTTTTGCTATTTCAGGTCTCTTTTGGTCCCAAATGAATTTTATGAATGTTTTCTCTAGTTCTTTGAGTTATGCTATTGGTATTTTGACTGGGATTGCATTAAATCTGTATAACAATTTTGGGATTATGGTCATTTCCACAAAGTTGGTTCTTCCTACACAAGAGCAAGGGATACCTTTCCATTTTTTGATGTCCTCTTCCATCTTATTTTTCAGAGTACCATAGTTTTCATTGTAGAGGTCTTCCATTTCCTCGATAAGGTTAATTCCTAAGTAATTTTTCTTGATGCTATTGTAAATGGTATTTTTATAATTTCCTTCTTGGTGAGGTCATTGTTGGTGTTCTGGAACATTTTTGACTTTTGTGTGTTGATTTTGTATCTGCTACAATGCTGAGTTTGATTATTGATTCTATTCATTTAAGTCTTTTGTTGGAACTTTTTGGGTCTTCTACTTAGAGGATAATAATTTGACTTCTTCCTTTCCTGTATGTATCGCTTTATTTCTTTCTCTTCCCTCATTGCTCTGGCTAATGTATGTTGTCTTGTCCCTGATTTTAGAGGGAAAGCTTTCAACTCTTCCCCACTTAATATGATGCTGGCCACTGGTTTGTCATAAATGTTTTTTATCAGACTGAGATAAGGTTTTTACCATGAATGAATGTTGGATTATGTCAAAATTTTTTCTGCATCTATTGATATGATCACATGATTTTGCCCTGGATTAAGTTTATTTGATGTATTATATTTATTGATTTGCATTTGTTCAACCATCCTTGCATCCCTTGGATGAAACTTACCTGGTGTTATGGTTTGTGTCTAGGTGGCCCCCTAAGCCTCATGCAGTCATGGAGGTGGCTGAATCTAGCATTTGTGATTGGTTCATTGTCCAGTGCTGGGATTAGCGGTGTGAGTGCTGCACCTGCCTAGGGGTGGAGCCAGCATATTACATAAGGGAGGGAAGAAGGTGTGTTTTTCCCTCTTTTGTCCTGTTTTGCTCTTGCTCCTTGTAGCCAGGCTGCCCCTCAGCCACACCACCCTGCCTTGGAACCAGTTAAGTATGGACTGAAATCTCCAAGAACTGTAAGAAATAAACCTTCCCTTCCCTAATTTTGGATGTGGGGTATTTTGTCTCAGCAACAAAAGAAAAGTAATCAAGACACTTGGTCACAATGTATTTTGATTTGTTGCATTATATTTGCCAGTACCTTATTGGAAATTTTTGTGTTTCTGTTCATTAAAGAGATTAGCTTATAGTTTTCTTTTTCAATTAGGTCTTGTGTGGTTTTGGAATCAGAGTAATGCTAGCTTTGGTAAATGAGTTTGGAAGTATTCCTTCCCTTTCAATTTCATGAAAGAGTTTGAGGAACACTGGTGTTATATCCTCCCAGAAGGTCTTGCAGAATTCATCCTTGTAGCTATCAGGTCATGGGCTTTTCTTAGTTGGTAGGTTTTAATTACTGCCTCTGTTTCATTGTCTGTTATTGCACTGGCAGATATTTTATAGCTATTTGGTTCAATTTTGGTAATTTGTATGTGTCTAAAATCTGTCCATTTCTTCAGGATTGTCCAATATATTGGAGTACAATTTTTCTTTCTTTCTGTTTTGTTTTGTTTTGTCTTTTTGAGACAGGGTCTTGCTATACAGTTCAGGCTGGCCTTGAGCTCACTTTGTAACCCAGGCTGGTCTTGAACTTGCAATGATTCTCCTGCCTCAGCCTCCCAAGTGCTGAGATTAGAGGCATGTGCCACCACGCCCAGCTTTGGAGTACGAGTTTTCATAATAGTTAGTATGATCTTCTGGATTTTGGTAGTGTTTGTTGTGGTTTCACCTTCATTTCTAATTGTGCTGATGTGGGTCTTTCTTTCTCTTGGATAAGTGTTTGTCTATTTTGTTTATTTTTTCAAAGAACCAGGTCTTAAATTCATTGATTCTTTGTGTTTTGTTTGTTTGTTTGTTTGTTTGTTTGTTTTTTAGTTTCAATTTCATTTATTTCTGCTCTTTATGATTTCTTCCCATGTACTAGGTTCGAGTTTGGACTGTTCTTTTTCTTCTAGCTTTGTGAGATGCATCATTAGGTTATTTTTTTGAGCTCGCTCTATTTCTGTAATGTGAGTATTTACAACAATAAATTTTCCTCTTAGGACTGCTTTCATTGTTCTCGTGGGTTCTGATATGTTGTACTGGCATTATTGGTTGATTCTAGGAATTGTTTAATTTCTTCCTTGGTTTCTCCTGTTGTGGAGGACCATCTGGATGACTCTCCTTGAAAGAGGAGCAAGTATCTCCATTTTGGCTAAACCTGTTGTCTTGGTTACTTTTGTCTTGTTGTTGAGACAAAATACCTGACACTCAATGTGAAGAAAGGAAGGCTTATTTCTTACAGTTCTTGGAGATTTAGTCCATACTTAACTGGTTCCAAGGCAGGGTGGTGTGGCTGAGGGGCAGCCTGGCTACAAGCAGCAAGAGCAAAGAGGGCAAAAGAGGGAAAAACATACCTTCTTCCCTCCCTTATATAGTATGGGCTGTGCCCCTGGGTGGGTGCAGCACTCACACTGCTAATCCCAGTACTGGACAACAAATCAATCACAAATGCTAGATTCAGCCACCTCCATGACTGCATGAGGCTTAGGGGGCCACCTAGACACAAACCATGACACTGCTCCTATCTCCATGTATTGATCTGTTCAGAGTTGGCTAGAACTTTCCCTTATCCCTTCAGTTGGCTTTAAGCAATGCAAATGGATCTGGCTGAGGTGCTGATGTGTAGTCTTTGAAACAAGGTGACAAGGCAGTGTTACTCCACCCCTGTAACTCCCAAAAAACATATGTGAGCCAGGCAGGAGGCAGAGTCACACTTCATGCTGTCAGAGCTGTCAGCTGATTGAGCCTCGAGAGAAGAGGCTATGACTTCCCAGGGCATAAAAGATTACACATCAGAGCTGAAGCACCAGCCTCAAAACATTACCTATTACCATGAACTGTGTCATGCAGATTACTCTGTCTGCATATCCTTCTCTTGCATATTGCAGAGGTGATATCAAATCTCCTGCCTAGCCCAGCTCATGGCACTCACATACTTCCTGCCACTCTGTCATAGTCACTCACCCCTGACCCACTCCCCTCATTGTGAATCCAGTCCTGGGTCAGGGCCTTTGTTCTGGTAATCTTTCATCCTGGCTGGACTTAGGACCCCCTAGGCTCCCCATAACTATACATATGTCTTAGTATCTTTATTCTTGCCATGGATCACACTGGAAGTGGTATTGGAATTAACTCACTAAAATTCCAATAACTTTTCCTTGGGATTACAAATATAAAGTTCCAGGACTGTGATGAGGACCAGGAAAGACTCTATATCCTATGACCCTTGAGTGTTCAAGAGTGTGTTACTTAATATCCAGGTGTTTGTAAAATTTCTGTAGTTTCTTTTGTGATTGACTTCTAGTTTCAGTGCAGTATGACCTGATAGCACACACAGAATGGATTTCGGTTCGTTTGTGTTTATATAAGCATGTTTTATGGACTAGTCTTTTGGAGAAGGTTCCATGTGCTATTGAGAAGAATGTGTGCTCTGTCATGGTGGAACATTCTATAGTCATCTATTAAGTGCATTTGTTTGGAGGTGTGGCTCAGCTTTGAGATTTGTTAATTTTTTATTTAGCTTATTGATTTGTGAATGTGGATATTGAGGTCATCCATTATGATTGTGCTGGTGTTTATTTTTTATGCCCAGCACTATTTGTTTTATGAAGTTAATGGTTCTGATATTCAATATGCACATATTTATAATTATTATCTGCTTCTATTGAAATTTCCCCTTAGTTAATATGTAGTGATCTTCTTTGCCTCTTTGGATCAGTTTTAGCTTGAAGTTTACTTTGAGAATAGAATTGCTAGTCTTGCTTGTTTTCAGGGTCCTGATGCATATTGTTTTTTGTTCTTTGAATTTTAGTATATAAATTAATCTCTCTCTCTCTCTTCTCTCTCTCTCTCTTTTTGGATTAGATTAAGCCTCTTGAATGTAACATATCAGGAGCTGATCATACTTCAGATTTTAGAGATGAGTTTTCAGAAAAGGATTAAATAAAGACAATGCAAGTATGCTTTGTGGGGAATCCAGGAAGGTCAGACTCTCTTGGAGCTAAGACAAAGACTTCTCTGGATGCCTGAATTTATTAGATTTCAAACAAGTTTGGAGGATGTGAAGGAAAATGAAAAGAATAGCTCAGGTAAACACAGGAAACTGAACAGGACCTTAAGAAGTCAGAGCAAAGACTTGTCCAGCAGTAAATTTTGCCAATTAAAAGAATGGTTTGATCTCTGAGGCTGGCAGTTTATACTTCTGGAACAGGGACCGCCAGCCCTGCAGCTGCAGTCTTATCTTGCCTTCAGGGGCTGTAAATATGAGCTTTCTAATACATCTAGAGCATTGTGTTCACCAACTTAACCCTTACATGGCCTGGGTCCCAATAGTTACAGACTATTTGGGTTCTGTTTTTTTTTTGGATCCAGTCTGCCAATCTGTGTTTTCAGTTGGGGAGCTGAGACCTTTTACCTTGAGAGCTATCACTGAAAGGTATTGACCTGTTCCGATTTTCTTATCGTTGGCTGCTTCACTTTTCACTTTTTGTTTACCTCCTTGGCTTGCTTGGTACTCTCTCTCCATCAACTCATTGACTGTGTTGGCTTCATGGGTTCTTTCTAGAATACTCTTGAGCATTTTTGGAGTGCTGGCTTGGAGTGTTCACGTATCCCTTAAGACATTTTTTGTTATAGAATATCCTTATTTCTCCATCACTTTTGACAGATAGTTCTGCAGGATATATTAGTTTGGGTTGGAAATTGTGTTTATTTAGGGCTGGAAACACTGCACACAAAGTTCCCCTGGCCTTTAAACTTGTGTTGAAATGGCTTCTGTAGTCCTAATGGATTTGTCTTTATAAACAACTTTGGTTTTTCTCTGACAGCTTTTTCTGTCTTTGTGAACATCTGGGATTTTGACTATGATGTATCGTGAGGAACTTCTTTTCCCTTGTAGTTATTTGGTGTTCTGTAAGCCTCACTTCCCTTTCTTCACACTCAGAAAGTTTTTGGCTATGATTTCTGTAAACAGATTTTTTATTCCATCTGTGCTATTTTCTAATTTTTATCTAACTCCAGTTAGCCTTAGGTTAGTATCTTAGTAACTGTTTGATGATCTTTTCATTGCTTTCTTATCTTTTTCAAGGTTTCTCTGAGTAAATCATCATGCATTTTGTTCTATGTTTCTGAAATCCTATCTTCAAATTTATCATTTCTGCTGTTTCTGAAGCTATATAATTCTTTGTCCCTGGGATTACTGTTTGGCACTTTTTTTGTGGTGTCTATTTCTTTGGTAAATTCATCATTCATATTTTGAAGCATTTTGGTTGGCTCTTCCAACTTTTTATTTTTTTCTTCCGTAACTACATTTGTCATTTTGTATGATAGTTCCACTACTTGGGAGTTATGTTTGCATTTTTTATTGTGATATTTACATTTTCATTCTTCTTTTACTGATTTATTTATTCATTTATTCAACAAGTACAAACAGCCTTTATGTACCAGGCACTGTGATGAGTTCTGGGAACTTAGCAGTGAATAGAGCAAAAGTTCTGCTTCCACGAAACTTAATAACTGCAGTAGAGAGGCAGGAAACTGAAGTAGAACATTCTCCACTGTCGTTCATTTGGACAATCAGAACAGCCACCTAACAGGTCTCAACTCCAGCTTCGCTGCTCCTAATCCATCAGCCATACCACCACCAAGGGTGATCTAAAACTAAGATGAAATCAAATTTCTCCTTCCCTAAAAACATGCAGGGCTTTTCTCTAGTGCTTGTGGTTTGTGTCCATCCAGATCTCTCAGGAGTGCAGAATATGTCTTCCTAAGCTGACCATGGTACTTCCCTTAACCTTTCTCATTATCGTGAAGTTTTACTAGGCTTCTTGTAAATGCTTCCTTTCCTTCGAAACATCTCTAACTCTCCCCTCGCGATTTAAAATGAGAGTCAGCACACTGCACTCATGGCACTTTCACTTAATTTCATTTTTCTTTTTTACATCATACTTAATGGGTCTACTCTCTACTTGTGAGCTCTAAGAAGATAAAGACCATGTCTTATTTATCTTTGTTCATTCTTAGTTGCCAGCACAGTGCTCTGGATGCAGGAGAGCACACAAAAAATATGTGCTGAATGGCTAAGTAGGTTGTTAATTGGGTAAATGAATTAAAGAATCCCATCCTAAGACTGAAAATGTGCAAACCCATGCTGGGGAAGACATGTGCAGTTTTTAAACATCTAACGAGCAATTTAATTTTCAAACTGCCTTGAGCTCTCCTGTTCTGGACTTTAGGGTAAGATATGGAAGGGTAATGTCAGAGGAAGATATGCTTTTCACTTCTTTCATTCATGCATCTATTATTTATACCAACTTTATCGAGCTGTTATTCACATAGCATACAATTCATCCATAAAAGTCATATGGCTTTTCATATTGAAATTGTCTTCTAAAATGTATGAAGACAAACCAGGAGTTATATAACAAATGAATTTCATTTAGTACGGTTGCCTTAGTACCAGTTTGTGTAAATCTTCACTGCTTACCTCACCAGGACACTAACATGGCCATGTTAGTGACCAGAATGGCGCACAAAGGAGCCAAAAGAAGTGACCAGAGAAGCTGTCTGTGTGTGACAGTTTGGATCTAAAATGTCCCCCCAAAAGCTCATGCGTTCAGACATGGGGATTTTGGAAGGATGGGATCTGAGGGTCCTGACTGATCAGTGGATCAATCAATCAGTCAATCAATGTGTAATTTGCTGGCATTCGTCAGGGGTGAGGGAGACTCAGGAGAGGGAGCTTTGTGGAAGGGCGTGGTCCTAGGGCATGACCTGGACCCTCCTCTCTGCCTCTCTCGCCTGTTTTCCTGCACCCCAGCTTCCTGGCCTGGTGGCCCGGAGGCCAGCACCCCACCTTCCAGCCAGCCTACGAGGGGCTGAAAGCTCTGGAGCTGTGAGACAAAGTTGGTTTTGTCAGACCTCTGGACGCAGTGACAGGAAGCTGTCCCCCACACCACAGAAACCTCGCCTTGGCCACCAGTACGAACAGTCAGGAGCTCAAGCCACTGTGGTTTGCCTCATGCTGCAGCCTCAGGCCTTGGCGCACTTGGGTGGGGCTTTGGGTGGGGCGTGGGTCAGGGGCACTGTGCTCTCAGTGACCAGCGTGGTGACCAGTGCGCTAAGGGGGCCACAGCCAGGCTGAGGCAGAGGTGGTCACTGGGCGCGGCAGGGCGGGGCTGCCCCTCGGGTGCCCTGAGTTGAGCCTTTCCACCCCGGAGTCCTCCACCGTGCCTTCCTGTGTGCCTGCTGCAGACTAAACACACAGCTGAAACGAACCTCGCTCCTTGGAGACGCAGGGGTCTGGCATTTTCCCAGCAATGAAGAAAGCTCCTGAGACAGGAGCAAATCTTGAAAGCATTTTTAAATAGTCTAGACCTACTACACACCTTTAAAAATATAAAATGACACGATTTCCATAATTCTAGGTCTTTAGTTATGAACTGGAATGAGCTTGTCCCTGAGGGGACCTCTGAGAACACCTGGAGACCAGCGTGGCTGTTTCAGCTGGGACTGGGGAGGCCACTGTGAGCCGCGGGCACAGGCGGGGTGCTCTGTCTGGGCGCCCTGAGTGGCAGAACAAGGGTGAGGCGGGAAACGCTGATTTAAACTGGTAAACCGTGATGCAGAGTGAAACTCTCAGAGCAGGAGTGTGGCAGCAGGTGCACACCCCAGGCACGGGGATCAGCATGGAGCCACTGGGGGTGTGCTTTCCGCAGGCGCTGTCCCTGGCTGCAGCATCACAGAGCCAGAGCCAGGCCATCGACTCTGAGCTGGCCTGGGCCAAAGCCATGGACTGGGACCGGGGGATCCTGGTGGGGGTACAGCATGCAGCTCCACAGAGAGTGCTGGCCTGGTGCGCCAGGCCCTGGGTTTGATATAGGCAGCGTCACACTGGACTGTAGGAGATGCTTCTGGGGACCTCCAGGCTGGTGTCGAACTCACAGTCATGGTGAGCACCCGAAAGAAATGCAAGTTTCTTCCAGTCAAAACCTGTCTTGGTTACTTTTCTCTCATTGCTGAGACAAAACACCTGATGCCCAAAATTAGGGAAGGAAAGGTTTACTTAGCTCACAGTTTTTGGAGGTTTCAGTCCACACTCAGCTGCCTCCAAGGCAGGGTGGCGTGGCTGAGGGGCAGCCGCTCATGGCGGCCACAAGCAACAAGAGCAAAAGGGCAAAAGAGCAAAGCACGTCTCCTTCCCTCCCTTATATTATATGCCGGCTCCACCCCTGGGCGGGTGCAGCACTCACACAGCCAATCCCAGCACTAGACAACAAACCAATCACAAACGCTAGACTCAGCCACCTCCTTGACTGCATGAGGCTTGGGGGGCCACCTCGACACAAACTGTAACAGAACCCAGTGTTTAAGTGAAACTGGATTTCCTACAAAATTAGCAATTTGCCTTCACCAGCCCCACCTCTTACATAAACTATTCCTGTTACGAGACCTGTGTACTCTAGAGCCACCTCCCTTCTCTATCACTTAGGGCTGCTGTCCCTCGGGCAGATGGGTCCCTTCCGATGGGTCCACGTCTGACCTGGAAGCCTGCTGGTCCTCTCGGAGAGTCTGCTCTTTCTCAGCTCGATGGGATAATTCGAATGCTTCTCTGGCTGAGCACGATGGCACACACTTGTCAGCCCAGTGCTCTGGGAGGCTGAGGCAGGAAGATTGCAAAGTTAGAACCTAGCCTGGCCAACTGAAAGACTAGGGAGACCTTGTCTCAAAATAAAAAATTTAGTAAGGGCTGGGGCATGTTGCTCAAGGTGAAGACTGAGTCCAATCCCAGTACCACAAAGAGAAAAAAAGATGCTTTCCTATAACAACTTCTTTTCCACTGGTGATGACAGAAGGGTCCTGAATGTTCTCTCTCCTCATCTGAGCCCCTCTCCTGGAGGGGCAGGTGCTGTGAAACCCAGTTCCTTTCTCAGTACAGGGGATGCTGATTCAAATGACAGCATGGGGCCAGAACCGCGGAGGCCGGGGAGCCAGTGTAACTACTCTCAGTTCTTAAAGAGCTGTCAGCCTGGAGTTCTAGACCCAGAAACACTTCAGGGATTTGGGGCAAATACATTTTCAGACTGAAAAACAATTATACTTGTCATCTAGCAGACACACACTTCGGGCTTGGTTAAAGGAAGTTCTCAGAAAGAAAACTTTAAAAGAAGCAATCCGTGGTGGCATGGAGTACGCTTTCTTGTAGCAGAAGCAGCCGGGGTGGGGACGTCACTCAGTCACGTTGCCTCAGGAGGCCGATCCTCCTTCAGGGACCAACGTGGACCACGGCAAGGAGCAAGCACATTCGGTCATCTGCTGGCTGCGTGGCTGTGCCGTGGCTTCACACACAGGGCACGAGGAACCCAGCCCAGGCCGGGGCATGGGCAGCACAGAAGGACTGGAGTGGACCCGTCTGACCCAGGCATGTGGCAGAGTAAGAGGGAGATTAATCGTCACAGCTGCCAACAAGAATACAACTCTCGGGTTCTGACAGTTGCCACAGAATGGACTCAGGGACTGGAAAAAATTTCCGATGCCGCCTTTCAACTCAGTCTGTGTGGTTCTGCAGTGGTCTAACCACTGACAAAAGTGGACCGCCCCGCTTGTCCAGTTTCTCAATGAGCCAAGTAAACGTCAGGCAGGAACACCCTCGCCAGGCACACTGGGTCTGCTCGGAAACCGTGAGCTCCCGCGGACAGTCCGAGAGCCTTAGGGGCAGCAGATACAGCCCGACCGCGTCCCACGGCTCTCAGGGCTCCCGCGTCAGAGAGGCCATGAGACTAGGACTGCGGCCGCAATCAGGCCGGAGCGCAGCGCTCTGAGGCATTA
>RJWT010043679.1:0-11916 GCA_004365215.1 Cuniculus paca
TGTAAGATTACTCTGGCAGCCTGTGTGTGTGTGTGTGTGTGTGTGTGTGTGTGTGTGAAGGAGAGGACAGAGAGAGAGATATACCTGAATTCAGGGCAATGATAGAGGAATCATTGACCCATATGTAGGATGACACTATGGACGCAGTGGCCTTGCAATGGATAAAGACAACAGGGATGGATTTCTATGGGTCTTTAGGAAAAACCTCAGAATCATGGCCTTCTGAATAATTTTATCCTGTGCCATATGTTTAGTTCCTATGGGTATTTAATTATTAGCCACTCATCACTCTGAAGTCATTTCCAACCCTAAATTTCTGTGACTCATACATTCATTCTTATTTTGGCTTCAGAATTAGGGTAAAAAGTACTCCTAAACTGTTCTTGTTCCTCTAAAAGCAAGCTCAAGCAATGTCTCTCTTATACTGAAACACAGATGAACTATGTGTTACACAGAAGTATGGCTTGTATAATTTCTCAGAGTGGGACTTAAAATATCATGGGAAAAGTACTCTGACAGGTGGCTTGGAATAGGATAGTAAAGTGAATAAATTATGATAATTTTCAGTCATCCAATCAAACAATCCTAATAATACTGTTGCACTGTTTTCTAAGAGTTTGTCTTAGGTGAATGTATTGCAAAAAAATAAACATTCCGTATTCATTTCGGGTCAATGAAAGAGATGGGTGGTTTTATATCCCTTCTTTTTTGTTGTTAGTAGTGTGTATTTTTGTCATATATATTTACTCAAATTTAATAGCCATTAACGGACGAGTTTACATGTAGTTTACTTGTAAATTATTAGAAGACGAGGATGGAGTAGGAAGTCATATACACTGAATGGTAGTTTACATTAAGATTGAATGAAATTGGGAGCCATGGAAAGAGAGAGAGCAGAGGAACACGTGAACAAATGAACCAGCCCTTGAGTGAAATGAGTACACGTGAATTTGGGGACACTCTTTATGTGTTTGTTAGGTCTTTGTGAAGTCTTTTCCTAATTGCCTTTAATGCATGGATTTTAAGACACCGTCTTATCTCTAAGACACAACACATGATACCTGCCATTTAAAGGAGATGAGGTTTATTTTGGTTGTGTTTTCAGTTCATGGCCAGCTAACTCTAAGGCAAGATGTAGAAGGGAGAAAGACCTGGGTGGAGGAAAGCTCTTCACGTCACGGCAGTGGGAAGGACAGAGAAGGGAGGAGTCAGGAAGGGAGACCTCCCCAGTGACCTACCTCTTCCAACCTAGCCCCACTTTCCCACAACAAATCAGCTACACTTGGAGACACCAAAGATGAAAGAGATCCTTTACTCATCCCAAGAGCTGCTGCTTCTAAAGTACTATCCAACAGCAGCCTGAGGAAAGAAAAGGCCAGGGTGCAACCAGCCAAACTATACCTCCTGAGAAGCTTCTGAAATTTCCTTCTCCTTGCCAGTGTGGTATTTTTCTTTTTTGCAGTAAAAATTCATGGAAGAAAATATGTGAAGCCATAACAAGGAATTTGAAAAAGTCAGGAGAAGGGGATTATCCACACACTTTAAATAGTAATTTGTTGATTTATTTCACTCTCAGCAGAAGAAACATTTCCAAGAATAGTTTCCCTTATTTCCAGAAAAGCCTTTATATATACTTCAAGTGTCTCAAGAATCTTATCAGTACTCCCAACACAAACATTGTATTAAAAATAGTTTCAAAACTATTTAGTTAAAGTGTGCAGCGCATGATCCTCCCTTAACATTCCTCATTTTTCTGCAGTAGTTTTTACTAAGATAGATAGAAAATAACAGACTAATTGTGTTACAGAGAGTCTGACCTCAGAATCATGGCCTTCTGAATAATTTTAACCTATGCCATATGTCCAGTTCCTGCACTAATTAATTATTAGCCACTCACTGCTAGCAGCTTCTACTCTTGATTGTAATGCTGGCTCCCATGGGCTGCATCATTTAATATGAGCATCTTAGTCTTCCTCCTCCATAAAACAGAAGTTATTTTATAATATTCTATATAATTTATGCTGTAAGAACGAACTAAAAACAAAAATGAAATGTGTTTTTCAATATGTGTGTATGTGCACACGTGTGATGCTATAACTGCAAATTATTTTAAGACAGTTGTCTTATTCTTTTCCAAACTTGATCCTAGACTAGACTACCACTGAAAAATTTATAAATTATCTATCACACAAATGACTCAAATGTGCACATTGTGCTTTCAAAGAACCCCTGCATCTTTGCAATCATGAAATCTAGGATAAAAACTCCTCCTTGTGTGAGCCAGAAGTGATTATTCTTAGTACCGTGGTGATTAATCCTTCCCTCCACATATTAGTTCTGTGACATTAGGCATGTTATAGTCTTTCTGTGTCTTATTTTCTCATTTTAAAAATAGAAGTAATAAAAGGATTTTCCTCACCATACTGTTGTTACTATTGGTGAATGTTGTTGACAAGAGAAACTAGATGACTTTCAAATTTCTGTAAAGAGAAACTAGAATGATTTTCAGATTTCTGTAAATATGGACTCCAGGATAAGAGCAAATATAAAGGAAAGGTCAGAATTAAGATGTGTTCATTTGAACGGCCTACCAATTTTATTAGGAACATCAAGTATGCTCAGTGTGGATTTGAAAATAAGACTAAAACTTTATGGGTTTGGAGTCCCTTCTCCTGAAAAATACTGCATTACGTGGTTGAGGTAATACTGGGCGATTGAAGGTAGATTTTTAACTAGTTCAAGCTTGTACACTGACAGGTAAGGAGATGATATATAATGTTTTACAATTTGTGATAAAGTAGCTGTTACACTGGTGGCCCCCACTGAATCAAATGAACTGGTAGATCTACAGTTGTCTGCTTCCTTCCTCTTGAATCTGTGATTCACTGTAATGAGTAGCATTTGACAGAAATGACCCTATGCTACCTGCAGGCCTAAATCTTAAGATGACTCAGCAACTTCTCCTTTATGCACATGCAACTCCCTTAAAAAGTCTGACTTGGAGTAGGAGAGACAAAAAGAAGAGGCCATGTGGTGCAGAAGATGCCCTAAGATAAAGAGAGAGGAAAACACCAGCTGGTTTCCGTTCCAATATATGGTCACCAATGAAATATATGGGTGTTCACCCTCCAGACTGGGTATAAAACCAAGTCTTCTCAGTTCAAAGAATTATAAGAGAGATAATTTTTAAAAGAGTGATGGAAGATTTTTTAAAATCACTAGGTTTTAGCATTGTTACATTTTAATGGGTAATCAAAACAGTGGTAAAACCAAGATGATCTAAATCTTCTGAGATTTAGTAACAGTCTTCTAAGGCAAGGGATTCATATTGCTAAATTTTTCTCTTGCCTTTCAGAAAAACTTAGTATAGAATGCAGAGTTGATAATCTGTTTCTTCTTTCACTTTGTGCAATTGCGTTGTTTGCACAAGAATGAACATATTGACTAAAACATACTGTATTTGCGATTTTAACAATGGTGGCTCTCTTTTGTTTTGCCTTGAGATTGATCTACTCAGTTATCTATCCATCCATTCACCCACTAATCTACTACATATCACTTTAGAGTTTACTACCAAGGAACCAGAATTCAATTCTATGTCAAACATCTGTTTTACTCTGTGATTTTCTAGGCCACTGAGGAAGTATAGGGAAGGTGGAATGAAAAAGCTGGAATGAAAAAGGTTTTGCACTTGTTACCATTTTAATTTTAAGTCTTTGTAATTCTCATAAGGGGATTTTTCAAGGTGACAGAGTTACTTTTCGGTGGTTGAATGTCTAAAACTTTTCTTGAGTTTTACTTGTTTGAAAAACTTCAAGATAATAGTCACAATGTTTCGTAAATGAGCTACTTTCCAAGTAAGTGGACTTTAGACTATAGCCTGTAATCTCTCATGCAGGCTACATTTATCTGGCATGCATCTTTGAGGTAAATCATTTTTACTTTTTTTCTTTGGTGTGAAATCAAATATGTTTGTGGGTTCAGTATTAGATATAATTGTAGAACAGTAGGAATCTTATTCACCTCTGTATTAGAGTTATGTTTGGGAAATGCTCAGAAGTCTGTCTCATGGCACCTGACAGCTTGACAAGGATTGTTGCCATGGAAAACGTTTGTGATGTTATATAAATATATTCCTAGGTCATGAGTTACCATGTATTTTTTGGACATTGATGCTAAGAGAGAAATGACTAAACATAAATTTTTAGAAAAGAAGAATAACATAGTAAACAAACAATAATAACAGATAATAAATATGTGTATCCAAAAAACGGGTGCTCTATTTTCTTAAACATCAGGCTTACGTTCTAACAAGCCTTTTAGCTCTAAAAGTTCATTTATTGCAAAGGCTTTCCCTCCCTTAAAATATTCTTACCAGTCATTTTGCAATATTAATGGTTCCACTATTAATAGACTGAGAGACAAGGGAGCTGTTATTCTTGCTTTCTATCTGTTATTCCATTAAGTAAGACTGCTAACCTCTGTCTGCTAGCAGCTCTATAATGGACCATGTGCTCGAGCCACAGGGTATATCCTAAGCAAAAGTTGTCCTCACATGTTGTTTTTGGTACATATTATGACTAGACAGGAAAAAGGTACAATAACAAGATGCGGGGGTGGGGTCACTCTATTCTGGTTAGGATCTAAAATAGTCATTTTTATTGGATATGATGGGAGGTGAAGAAGTGTGAGGGAAATGATGCTGAAAGTCATGGGCGACTGTGTGTTTTGTCCCCTTCTTATTACTGATGCTCTTTGTGAGAGTTCCAATGGTACCTACAATGCGAAATACACAAGCCTTGTTTTCACTAACCCACTATCATTTATTCAACCTATAATGTGACCTGCCAGATTATTTTACTCAGGTAAACACTCCTGACCTCAGGAATCAGTATGAGCTGCCTATTGAGATGCTGTCTTTGCTGTTACCACAGAGGCCTCTGCTGTTGTCCCTCCTTGAGTCAATAACGGATGTTACAAACACCACCTTCTACTGCCAGCACCGAGAATGTGCATAACTGTGATTTATAACAATGTCATCCTTCTCCAAGTGAGTGCAAAGTGGCCTTCTACCAGAGTCTACATTCACTTACAGGCTGTAATCTATCATGAGATAAGTCACAAATGTCTTACTAGACAAAAATACAGATATCTTTACAAAATATGCACTTTCAAAAATGAATTTGCAAACATCTGGTTTATTTTCATAATATGATTCCTATTCACTTGAATTATGCAGGGCTTCTTGAATGGGAAGAAAAGATTGGAGTTGAGTAGTTTCTTATCCCAGGTATTATATCTTACACTAGCATTGAGCTACACAAGACAATATCCTCTGGTATGTGTAGGAAAAAAAAAAAGATTGAGGGCATATTGGTAGAGAAGATATGCTCTCACTTGACAGTTTTCAATATTTTTATTTTTTATTTGATTTTTGTCATTGCAAGTTGCTCTTACAAATGACATGTCCTTTGATTCCATTCAGTACTGCAAGGAATATAGGTAAATAATATTTTACCCATTTTCTAGGTGAGATAATGGAGACTTAGAGATATTTAATGATTTTCCCGTATCACACCTTACATGTGACAAACGTGTGCTTCCCACTAAAGAATATAACCTTGCTAGTCACATGCACAGGCCTTAATGTATACCCAATTTGCTTTGATGTTCTGTTGCCACACTCAGTTGAGGACTCACTTTTATTAAGATCCACAAACAGATATGGAGCCAAAAGAAGAACTGGGTAGAAAGTAACTTCTTCATGGTTTCTTCGGCTCTGTGGAAGTTGAATCAGGTAGAGAGTTGGCTTCTTGCACAAGCTTTGTCTGATGCAGATTGATCTCTTTGTGTGAGATGCCCTGTTTTTTTTTTTTTCCTCTATCTACATGCTTGTAGCTTTCTTTGCACTAGAAATTGAAGACAGAAATAGGAGAGATTTGATGACTTTCAAACTAAGCAAAACAACCTCAATTTCCTTTTTAAACATAGCACCTCTGACTAATGTTTGCTGTAATTTATCCTGGTAATTTTGGATGCAAAAAAATGAATCAAAAATAACTTTGCTTGAATTACCTCTATTCTCTAATTACTTCACAGACACAAACAAATCAAGAAGAGGTCATACAGTAGGTCCTTATGTAGACAAGCAAATTTTTTTAAAAAGGCATTGTATTTCTTCAGCTCTTTTTTGCATTTAACTTTACTTTTTGTAATTTTAGAAAAATGAATGTTTTAAATTTAAATTATCTTAATTTTTAAAGGAAGCTGTTTCACGTTTTTAGTCTCAAGCACCCTTTAGTCTTTGTGGGTAAGAATGATGTGAAAGTATAATAAAATCTGAACTTAAGCTCTGACTAAATATGCTTTGGCATTCTACTTCGCATGAAGCTGATACTCCGTGTTCCTTTGCTTTAAAAATACAGACAAAATACAGTAATTTATTAAGTATATTGTATTGCAGGCATTTTCAAACAATTATTTCCATTTATTCCAGAAAGCTGACTGTTAGGTAGTCAATAGGACTACGTGTAAATACATAATCTAATTTTTTTTTCATTCGGATATATGGTAGGATTGTATGCATTCTCTCTTTTAAAGTTAGAGTTAGCCATTTGGCTTTCTTTAGTCATTTAAATAGGAGCAAAAGTGACATATGTAACACCTGGGCAGAAATATTTAATTGGACCAACAATTTTTCCTCTCCCACAGGAACCATGAAAACATGAAAACACAATTTTGATAAGTCTGGGTCCTTGCATGAATATCACAAAGAATCATTAGGTTTTGATAATTATTTGTTACCATAGCATAGTTTATCCTGATCTGACTGACAGATCATTTTAATAAGGAAATAAAGATGAAGAGAAATTAAGTAATTTAAATTGGCATAACAAAATTGCAAACCACTTTTTCTGGTTCTTCTGTCCTGAGTTAACAAGCTCAATCCAGGGTATGTCCCCCAAGAACCTCAAAATTAAACATCTGATTTAGTGCATATGTAATGTATTCATTCACATACAAAATAATTGGTTATCATGATTGAATTGAAAAATTAGGGTCCATGATTATTGTTTGGTTGGATGTTACAATAAACAAAGAAGAAATCTACTAACATGTCATTTCATGGATAAGCAAAACTGTAATTTGCAGCTTTCTAAATATCTGAAACAGTGTGGTCTCTGGGTTACTTAGAGCTAGATTTTTCATCAGACAAGGAATAGTTGACTACAAAGCAGTACTTTTACCTAAATTCTTAATATGGGAGATTGGGAAGAGAAATATCAGCCAAGAAGACAGTTCCTGAAACAGTCAGTAACTAGATGAGACTTTGACATAATTGTAAGAAGCTTAGAAAATTCACTTGCCATTAATACTCATGGATCCCTGTCATCTGGACCCACTGATCCATGCTTGAGCGAAAATGTACTTTGCACACAGGCTGTTAGTTGAAATATATTTTTGTAAGATTTCATGACTTTGCAGCCCAATTTCTTTAATGCTAAAGAGATTTCTAAAAAAATGAGTTTAATATATTGGCCACTTCAAAGTCATACAGATTTCACACTCAGTTTTCATTTTGTTCATTCTCACTGATGATATTTTAATATTCCTTGTTTAACTACCTTTCATGTAATTTAAGTTTTGTATTTTTGGCAGCCTGTGCCTCACTTCTTTTAAGCTTTAACCTATGCCAACTACTTTATTTCTTTACCTGATGTTTTGTTCATTTCCTTGGTAGACTAATCTTTCAGGATTTATGGGATATATATATAATTTCTCATTCAAAATAGTCTTAGGAGCAATATACTCAAACTCCACAGGAAACAGGAAACACTTTTGTAATATTCATAATACCTTAAAGTGACAAGTGGTCACAACTCACTTAAATCTGTAATTCTTCAGTCTCCCCAACAACTAAATATAAATAATTACTATCCTCCTCATTTAAATTCAAGGACTGTTTTTGAAAACAAATGAAACTGTGTTTCCAAATTTCCTATAGTTTTGTTAAGAGTCACACTGTATATATTTATGCTATAATAATCAGACCCATATACATTTGGCACTTAGCATTTGAAATCATCATGCTATATAACATTTGGAATGAACTACCATGTTCAACGTTTACCAGAGTTTTCAAGTGTTAAAAGTAAACTGCAAGTTGATTTCACAAAGGACCCATCAGTCCTGTATGGGTATAAAGATCATATCTGAAAAAAGATATTCCGATTTTTAAAAACCAAAGTAAAAAAGAAATTTGATTACCTGAATTAGGTATCAGATTATTTACCATTTCTGAAAGAACTGTTGGTATTAATAAAAAATAGCTAACAGTTCTTACAGTGTTTACTCTATTTCAATTCTTAGGTGAATATTTATTCCCTTATCTCATTTATTGCAATGTCATTCACAACAACCACATGAACTAAATATTTCACTTTATCATTCTTATTTTACAAATACAGAAATAGAACTCTAACAAGTTAATCAATTGGTTCAAGGTAAGCAGAGCTCAGATTTTAATTCCGGAGCCTGCATTGTTTGCCATACATCTTTTTGTGATTATTGGTCAAATTAGTATAGGAAAACTCATTCAGGTATTTCAGGTTAATCGTCAAAATCAAAGGCAATATAGCAAATTCTTTACCTTAGATATTTCATTAACAATACCCTGACAGAGTAGAGGAATATAAAAATAGTTGACTTGGATCAGAGAGAAAAAGGCGACTATGTCGCTCAGAGTCCCTCAGGCACACCAAACATAGTATGTTTGCTTAAAACTTGATGCATTGGGTCTCATAGAAAGATTAGGAGGAACATTGCAGTTGAGTTAAAACTTCTTGAAAGCTGTTATATGATAAAAGGAGGATGAGTCTGGGTTCAGGGCCTTTTAATAAAATAAGGGCCTTTTAATAAAAGTTACAGTGAAGAAACAAATTGGGGTATACTTGATGGTCTAACATCATTCTATGAACATCCTATCATGCATAGCTTCTATGAAGTGCTGTTCACAAACAGTTCACCAGCTCAAAAGCTATGTTAGAAGTCTCTCTGACTTATTTTTGATAGATAATTGTTTGTCTGTAGTGGTTTTTGGGGGCAATTTTACAAAGGGTAAGAACAACCCTGAAAATTGAAATAAGAGTTTCTGAAATTTGTCAGGTAGACTTCTGTAGAATTTAAGGCACCTATCACTCTTAGTGGGAGTACATAGGAAAAATATGTAATGAAATGGTGTTGCTTCTAATTCAGGTGGCATAGTGTGAAGTGTTCAAAGCTAAAAGTGTGTGAGGCAGATTGATTAATGATATGAAATAAGAAAGCACACGACAGCCATCTCAACCCAATTTACTGAATCAAACAGATGTGAAACTACATTAATGATATATACATCTATATCATATATATCCATATCATCTTGTTCCCCCCAAATCATCTGAACACTAAAAGGCTACAGACAGCCAGAGATTCTGTGTTCATGTTGAATTCCCAAAAACTTATACCTAGTAGGTCTCAGAAAACAGTTGTAGAATGAGCACAGTAAAGAAACAGTCATTCCCAAAAACTGCATAAAAATGATGATCCAGGGTGAACTGAGAGTATTCAAGTTACAGGATTTCTGAATATACTCTCAATCCTTCCTGTCATTTATACTTTGACTCCAAAGACTTGTGTTTACATTGCAAGAAAATTGGAGATAAGTGGCCTAGATATTTCTGGTTGAAACAGCAGGGCTACTCACCTAGCCTAAGGAAAGAGCCTTTTGCAGTTAGATCTGAGCTAAGTTGCATTTCTGGAATGCCCCATTTTCATGAAAAGAGGTCTGCATTGTAACTTAAACAGAGTATGGCAACACCGGTGAACAGACTTCTCAATTTAACAGCTTTCTCAAAAATTTAGAACACAGAACCAGACGGCCTGCAGGATACCACTGAGAGAATATTCATAATATCTAAACAATTGAATGTCAATGCTAATAACTGATTCTTTCTGGGATTCATTCTTTCCCAGCAAAAAAAGGAATCCTTTATTCATACTATAATGCATATTTCTTGTGAAACATTCCAAGTTGTATTAACATGTGGGGGATGTTGTCAAAAAGGTTTCTGACCATGGTATAACTACTGAACACTTGGGAGATGGTTACCTCACATTTTTTCTAATCTTTCTCATCCCCACCACTAGATGTGTTCCTAGCTCAGAGTAAAGTATGTAGCAATAAAATAAAACCAAGTGCATTAAAGGGAGGTGAAAGCCTGACTAATAATGGTACAAGTAGCCTATTGTCAGAAAGTTCTGTTTTGTTTTGGTACTTTTTTGTGGCACCAGGGATCAAACTCACGACCTTGCACTTGCGAGGCAGGCACTTAGGCCACTGAGCTAGATCCCCAGCCCTTAGAAAGTTCTGTTTTTATTGTCTCTCCTCCACTTGATTTTTGAACATATGAAGTTGCAGAGAAGAAAACATTATATGTCTCCTTGTGAAAGCAGAATATTTGTAAATAAAATAGAATTTTCTTCAATGTATATTATCTCTCCTTTGAATGTTATAAATTAGAAAATGCTGGGGGAAAAAATGAAGCCAAAATAAAATTTAAAACTCAGGGCACTAGATATTAGGTACACAACTATGTTGATTGCAAACTGAACTCTCACTGGTGATGTCTTTGCTGAATGAATATCCAGGACTGGGAAGCAAAACCCCAGCAATGCTTCATTAATGAAAAACATTGTTAAAACACAAAGAAAAATTCAGGTGAAGCCACTTGATCAATCTAACCTGCTACGGCATACTACCCGTATTGTGAATGGGATACACTAGCTCCATGAAACCCCAGAATCTTCACCTTATTTTCTTCAGGATAAACAGATTAATCAGTCAACAACTAATTACTGAATTACCTATCAGACATACAGATACACAGCACTATACTAAATCTAGGCAAGCCATGCCAAGATAAATGCCTCCATTTGTTTTAAAAATCAACTGCACTGCCCTCATAATGTAATTTTACAGAACACATAAACCCAGATAAGTGATTGATTTTCAGTCATAGGAATTTGAAAGCTTTGATTGAAAATGCTCTGAACATTTTTAATCCTTCTTTCTTCTTATCTATAACAGTAAAACTGAAAATAAGCACTTATACAACCTGGCCAAATATTTAGATAAAGAATGAGTCCATAACCAGCAATATCTTAAAATGTGTTTGAGTTATTCTATATGCTATTTAAATAGTTAAACTGTCAGCCTGGGACTTTGTATATATTCCTCATTAGGTTGCCTCAAAGGCCCCAGGGTAGGTATATCTGCATTTTAAAATTTTGTATTTTTCCATGGTTTATATATCCCATAAAATACTTTGAGAACTTTATGAGGGATGTTACATTAATATGTGTTATTATAAATATGATTTAAATATCTAAAGCATTACAGAGTGATTACTGTTCAATAAGGCAGTGTGCATAAAAGGGTTATCTCCACACTGTGCTTAGGTTTCCACAATATAATATAATGAATTGTTCAATATAGTTTGCATGCTATTTGTCTCTGTTTCTTCCTCGGCTCGAGGGAAGCTGATGTGCAATCCTCTAACAAGGCGATCATAAATTGCAGAACAATAAACAGCCCTTGAGATTTTTAGAGAGTTTGTGGTTAGCATGCAATCCATCTTGGGAAACTTGATTTAATACCTCAAAGGAGCATTTCTGACAATGCTCAACATTGTTTTAAACTGCTGCTAAATCAATTAGTGCATTGGAGCACCCTCATGTCTCTGCCTTTTTCATAGCCCATCCCAAGTATTCTGGTTGGTTGTTTTGTAAAGACAAAAGATTTAAGCACCACTGTGAGGATGCACTTGCGCTCCCTGGAAAACATTAAAGATAATCCGGCATGAAAGGAGGGAGAAG
>RJWT010043680.1:0-11922 GCA_004365215.1 Cuniculus paca
TGTTTTCTGCACATCCGTCGGCGTGGTAGAGAAAAGGAAAAGCGCAGCGTGATGCTCCTCTGTTCACAGTGCTTTCGTAGCTTTTGCCTTCACAGCTGAGTAAAAGCAGGTCCCTCACCGGCCCCGCAGGTGACGGGGCTGGAGCCTCGGGGCTCACTTCAGACTGAGATTCCAGAGCAAACCCTCGGATGCAGACGGAACCCTCCGGGCAAGGCGCTGAGGGAAATGCCTCTGAGTTCTGCTGGAAGGAGAAACCCAGAAACTCTGAAAGGAGACGCTCCAGGGAAACGATGCAACTACCAAGCCCACTGGCGTCTTCAATTTTACTTTCAATTCCAATCTTCATGCTTTAAAAAACAAAAACAAAAAACTGCTGCCCCTACTAGGCTAATACAGTCATGTACTTGTAATATTAATAATATCTATCTTACAGTATCGTGGTAAAATTCTAAATGAGTTAGTACATGTAAAATGCTTAGAAGTAATCTTGGTGCACAGAAAACGTTCTACACATTTTAGCCAGTATTGTTAGAACTGGTGCGTTTAGTAAGACGACGAGACTTTTCTTGAACACTAACCGGTTCCATTTCCCTACCACTGGTCATGGGTAGCTGTTTACATAAGCTATGACCATGAGTAGGACAAATGTAGCACAAAACATTTTGATGGAGAAGTAACACGTTATCTAAGTGGTCTATGCAACTTATAGAGTCACTGCTTCATTACAAAGTCGTGGCTTAATCTTCTACCTACAGAAATGTAGTCACTTAAATTTTTTAAATTATTTTTTATTTTTTATTTTTGGGGGGTACCGAGAATCACAGGACCTTGTGCTTGCCAGGTGGGCACTGTGCCGCTGAGCTAGATCCTTGGCTGGGCCTTTTATTATTGGATGGAAAAATCATTACTATTTCTAATTAGTTTTTAAGAGATTATTGAATACAACTTATTTTTTGCTTGTTTTTTAATAACATTTTTATGAGTACATGTTTGCAGTCTATAATGATCACACTCCTTGTGAGGTGTTGGTGTGTGTACATCACATATCTTCATTCTTTTCTCATCCACTTCTCCTCCCCTTTCCTCCCTCTCTCCATTGCTTGGTCTCTTTCCTTTTGCTAAAGATCTGTCTTCCTGCTTCCTACTATCTTCTTTTGCTCTTTGTTTATACTTTGGATTTCTCATATAAGAGAAACCTTGTGGTATTTAAGCTTTTGTGTCTGATTTATTTTACTTAATATGATGATCTCAAGGTGCGTCCTGGTGCATTTATTTGCTTTTTGGAGATGGAGTCTTGCTTATGTGGTTCGGGCTGGTCGTGAACTCATGGCAACCTTCCTGCCTCAGCTTTCTGAGTGCTGGAATCACAGACGTTCAGTGCCATGCCCAGCTCAGGTTTCATTTTGTTTTTCAAGATAAGGTATCACTATGAAGGCCAGGCTAGCCCTGCACTAGCCACCCTCCTGCCTCAGTCTCCCAAGCACTGGGATTACAGTTCTGTGCCGGCGGGTTGGTAATGAATACAATTTCTAAAGGCTTTATTAGGTTTTCTTAAGAGTCTTTGTCTGGAATAGGGGCTGACTCAGTGAGAACTTTATTGCTTTGCTGCCTGAACCGTGGACCTAGACTTCCCGTCACACTTCATTTAGGAAACACATCTCGCATCTTGTCATCCTGTAACCCGGCAAGAATTCAAGGAGTTCTTCAAGTGCCACTCCGAGAACAAAGAGCAGCCTAGGCCGTGTAATCAGCAGTCAGCCAGCAAAGGAGAAGCAGCGCTTGTCAGGGAGACAAAAGGTCCGTTTTGTTTTAGGGACCCTTAATGATGGAGCCTTGTGCCGAGTTGTTTTGGACATTAACAGGGAAGCCCAGGTTCCTAGGAAGAAGGGGAACAGACAGATCCACCACAATGAAAAGGGGGGACAAGGGGAAGTGCTCTTCAGACCCCCTGAGGACTTTGGTCCTTTTTTGTTTTTTTTCTTCCTCTCCTTCCTTCTCCCTGGGAGATGGGTAATGGTCAAAGCCAGGACCTGTCATTCTAGGTCAGAGACAGCAAAGGGTAGCACAGTACTGGGGGGGGGTTATCCCCAAATTTAATTTTATCACTTTTATTACGTCTAATTTAGCCATTCATTATTCACGTGGCCAAGTATTTGATTGGCTGTCATTTGTTTTGATTTTTATAGACACTTGATTCCAGTATCATAAACTTTCAAAGATGCAGTTTTCCATTTTCAAAGATGCAGTTCCGTAGTTTGGAATAGTTATAAGACTGTACAACTATCACACTAATTCTACAACACTTCATCATCCCAAATGGAGAGAGATTTCTCATAGGAAAAATCTTTCAAATCTTTATGTTTCAAAATATACTCACTTGGCTTTATAAGACTATACTTAGTTATGAACAGTAGCTTGGAGCATGCTTTAGAAAATTCAGAATTCTTTTTGAGTATGAGGGATATCCCACGCAATCACACGATAAGATCATCCTGCCTTCAAACTGATTGTATTTACTAACTGAACTGTGCGGGTTCATAATTAAATTGTTTACATTTTATAATATAAGAACATTTTAATAAGAAATGGTTTTCAAGTGGTTTCACTCTGCAAAAGAAAAGAGGACAGACAGGCAAAGGTCAGTAGGAGAGAAGCTGTAGCTTTTCCTTGCTTGCTTGACATAGTAGCAAATTCTGTGTCTTCAGGTAGGGCTGTGAAGTGGAGGTTTGGGTGATTTTATTAGAATTCTCTTGTCTGTGAGTGGCATAAATGAACCTTAGCCAGGACCGAGGAGGGCAGACAGCGGGGCTGGGCTGGAACTAGAGCCGCAGCATCGCCCTGAGCAAGGAAATGCTTTGTACCATTTCTTCCCTGCTACATTGTCTCTACTTGCTGATCAACCGTCTCTGCTTCTCGAGCTGCACAGCAGAAATCCTGGTTGCCAAAGTTCCCCCAGTCTCCCCCTACCCGTTTCTCACAGTGCTAAGGATCAAGGCTAGGCCTTTGCCAATGCTGGCCAGGTGTCCCAGTGTTTCGTAACTTGTATTCCTGTCACCTAGTGAGAATTTCCCAAGGATTGGGATCAATCCATTTGGGGGCAGTTGTCCATAGCAAGATCAATCCATTGTTCATCTTTTCTTTTTCTTATTTTCTTTTCGAGGCAGGTCTTGCTTATGTAATTCAGGCTGGCCCTGATCTCACTATGTAGCCCAGGCTGGCCTTGAACTTGCAGCAATCCTCCTGCTTCAGCCTCCTGAGTGCTGGGATTACAGGGGTGTGCCACTCAGCTTCATTTCTGATCATTTAGATCATTTAGACAGAATTCAGGGAGAGATGGCTGGGAAAGAGTTCCCAGAAGAGCTATTTGGACAATCAAAAGTTTTTTTACTACAGCGATCTTTGAGATATAAACCATTTAAGTAAGCTTGTTCTTTTGGTTTTTACTATGTAGTTCTAGCTAGCTTTGAATTCATAATGTAGCCCTGTCTAGCCTCAAACTCCTGGTGATCTTCTTGCCTCAGCCTCCCAAATACCATACTGGGATTACAGACCTGTGCTACCACACCTGGCAAGTAAGCTTGTTACAGTTTGACATTCCTATAGTTCCCCACCTGGCAAGAGAAAAGAAACCTACCAGCTGCTGTCTTGGAAAAGTCATTCCAGTCCACACGTGTGACATCCAGGGTCTTCTTTTGGGCTTACAGCAGGCCATGGGGCTTCCTGGCACTTGGAAGAAAGTGTATGCTATGTGGACTTTCCAGCCTAGCCCCTGGGTGAACTGAGGTGAAGAACGATCAGGAAGTCACACTAAGAAAAAACTCGCTGAGGCTCAGTTTCTGAGGCTGGGCTAGCGCTGGAGTTTTCCACCTCCTCAGTCAAATAACGAAGCGCTGGGGAGCTGGAGCCAGTGCTTTCCTCAGCGGCCGGGAGCGGAGAAGCCCAGAAGCAGCCCTGCCTCACGGGGCCTTCGTGCCAGGGTGTCCCCGTGGCGCTTAAGGCAGACTTCTGCGTTCGCCCTAGTTCGCCTTTAAAAGGGTGAAAAAGCATTCTATGGACAAACGGCCAATAAAAAATTAGAGTGCAACCTCATCAGTAATCAAATAAATAAAAAATAAAGCCCAAGTCACTGGCACAGTCAGCGATCTGCAGCAGTGGGGCGCAGCTCCCTGCTTGCTGTGGACGGCAGGGGCCCTGATGACCGCAGGGACTCTCAGGTCACCCGCACCGAGGTGGGTGTTCCTTCCAAAGGGATTAACCCCGTGGGCGCACACCCAGAAACACTGCATGGGTATCAGGATGCTTCGTGCAACAGTTTCAGTAACAAAGGTCAGAGGGGGAAAATCTAAATACCACATATGAGATGAATACATGGCTAAGTGAATGGCTGCATAGCAACACAACAGTTTCCACTCTCTTAAATAATGCAAAGATGTTAACGTCACTCTCATGTTTATATTAGGGAAAATCGAAAGTGCTCAAATACTCAGTAGTCAAGACTTTCATACATACCGCTTGTCTATGTGAGAGAGTACAGAGAAAAGCTGATGTAATGTTAGAGAAGAAATGTAGGATTCGGCTTGTTACCCACAGACAGGTATGTAGAAAACAAAACCAAGAGATTGCAGCATGATTTTTGGGTTCTGTCGGTGAGTTACATTTCTACTGTATGGCTCAAACTGGACATGGGTCTCCCAGCCTTCAACCTGTTTGCCAGCAAAGGCATTGTTCTCAGGAAAGACTCAGCTCAGCACCCAGGCTGTCATCAGCAAACACAGCATGCTGTAAAAGAGATAAGACAAGGGCCATAAGAAAGCCACAAGCATTAACACAGAAAACAAAATAAAATAAAAATAGAGAACAGAAAATAACAAGACACAAAGGCAAAAGGCAACCCCAGTCCCTAGCCCACCCAGAATAAGTCCAGAGCACAATGAGGGAATCAGAAACCAACCCCTGGAACTTTCTGAAATGACAGCAATAGAAGTGAAAAAACGAATGGAAGAGGCTATAGAAAAAAAAATCACCTCCAAGGTGCGAAAAGAAATGATGGTCAAAATGAAAGACATTAAAGCAGACACAGTTTAAGAAAAATAGAGGAGCTCTGCAAAATAATGGAAACAATGAATGCCCAACATAGGAAAGAAATGGAATCCATGAAACAGATCCAAACAGAAATCCAGGAGATTAAAAACTCCATTGAAAATATGCACATGAGATTGAATGAAGGCAAAGATAGAATATCAGATCTAGAAGACAGGATTGCAGCTAGCGACCTTGAAAAGAAAGATATATTAAAAATAGCAAGAGATCATGAAGAATGAACCCAACAGCTACAAGATGAAGTGAAGAACAACATAAGATTGATTGGGGTCAGTGTGGAAGCTGGAGGCAGTAAAAAGACATAAAAAAACCCTCTCCACAAAAATAATGGCAGAAAACTTCCCAAACATAGATAAAGAATTTGACATACAAATGCTTGAAGTATATAGGCCTCCAAATACCCATGAAAAAAATAAATCTTCACCAAAGCATATAATAATCAAGATTCCAGAAATTTAACACAAGAACAGCATATCGAAAGTGGCTAGAGAAAAGAAACAAATCACCTGTAAAAGAAAGCCCATCAGAATCAAAGCAAACTTCCCAAAACAAACCCTCAAATCAAAGAGAGCTTCAAGTAGGTATTTCAAGCCCTAAAAGAAATAAACCAAAAAAAAAAAAACAACAAAAAATAAACAAAAAGAAAAAAGAAAGAAAGAAATAAACCTTCGACCCAGATTGATGGACCCTGCAAAATTATATTTCAAAGTAAGTGGAGAAACAAGATACTTCCGTGACTAAGAACAACTGAAGAAATTCATGACCATCAAATCAACTCTTCAGAATGCTCTGAAGAATATATTAGAAGGAGAAAATGAAGATCACAAACATAACACCGACTGAAAGAAGTCACCAGGCAGGGCAACTAATTACACAGAGACAAGATGGGAAACCAACAGGAAAATAACATGAAAAAGATAAGCCAATACATATCAGTGGTAACCATCAGTGTAAATGATCTCAACTCATCAATCAAAGAAACAGACTGGCAGAATGGATCAAGAAGCAAAATCCACTAGTGTGCTGCATTCAAGAAACACATTCAACTCAAAAAGAAATTCATAGATGGAAAGTCAAAGGATGGAAAACAATTCTCCATGCCACAGAAACCCAGAAAAAAGCAAGGGTGGCTATTCTGTTTGCTGACAATGTGAACTTCAAGCCAAGACTAATTAAAAGAGACAAAGAAAGGCACTGCGTACGTGTTAAGGGAAAACTCCGAGAAGAGATAATCATAAATATATATGCACCAATTACTGGTGCACCTACCTACATAAAACAAATATTAACAGACATGAAAAAGCAAATAAGCACTAACACAATTGCAATGGGGGACTTTCATACCCCACTCTCACAAATAGATAGACCAACTAGACAAAAAAATCAACTTAGGAAATATCAGAATTAAACCAAACCTGCGACTAAATGGACTTAATAGATGCCTACAGAGTGTTCCATCCCACGGCATCAAAATACACATTCTTTGATGGATTCCGCCTGTGTAAATCTCTGCGAGGCTCAGGATCCACCAGTCCATGGCGGAGATGGACCCTAGAGTGACAGCGTGTCCCTCCAATGCTGACTTCGCGTTCTTCTTCCAAGCCGAAGTTCAACTTCCCATTTTTTGCACATGCACCAACATTCCCCCAATCAGCTGTCAGTATGTCAGTTTGCCCACCCCTTCAGACTCCACCCCCTGTCAAACCAAATGTAAGCCCGCTGCTTCTCTGTCTGCCTCGGAGGCATCTTGCACTCTTCTGCAACCCCCCTATGCCCACAAAAAAGGCCTTTTTTTTTTCTTTTTTTCCTTTTCTGCTCTTGCTTCTCTACCATGTCAAGGAAAAACCTAACATTCTTCTCAGCTGCACATGGCCATCCTCCAAAATAAAATGTGCTTAAGTAAATGCAGAGGAATTAAAAGCATTCCATGCATATTATCTGACCTTAGTGCAATGAAATTAGAAATCAACAGCAAAAGAAACCACAAAAACTACATAAAAACATGGAAATTAAATAATACCCTCCTGAACAACCAATGGGTCACAGAGGAAATTAAAGAAGAAATTAAACAGTATCTACAATTAAATGATAATGCTGATACAACATACCAGAACTTACGAGATGCAATGAAAACAATCCTAAGAGGGAAGTTTATAGCAATGAATTCCCACATTAGGAAAAACGAAGGAGCTCAAATAAAAAAAAAATGTTGAGCCTCAAACTTCTAGAAAAAGAGCCAGTCAAACCCAAAGCTCATACAACAGAGGAAATTGTAAAGATCAGAGCAGAAATTAACACAATTGAGACTAAGAAAACAATACAAAGAATCAATGAATCAGAGAGTTGGTTCTTTGAAAGATTAAATAAAGTTGATAATCTCTTAGCCAATCTCATTAAAAAGAGGAAAGAAAAGACTAAAATTCAAGCAATTATGAATGAAAAAGGGTAAGTCACAATGAATTTTGCAGAAATTCAAAAGATCATCAATACTTACTTTGAGAACCTGTACTCTAGTAATATGGAAAGAAAACAGAAGAAATGGAAGGATTTCTAGAGATGTATGAATGGCCAAAACTGAATCAAGAAGATACAAAAATTCTAAACCCACTATCAGTCAATGAAATTGAAAATGTAATTAAAAACTTACCTAAAAGAGAAGTCTAGGTTCTGATGGATTCACTGTTGAATTCTACCAAACATTTAGAAAAGTTCTAATACCACTAATGTTGTAACTCTTTAATGAAACTGAAAGTGAGACAGTACTTCCAAAATTATTCCTGGAAGCAAGTATTACCCTGATATCAAAACCAGAGAAGGACCCAACCAAAAAAGAAAACTAGAGGCTAATCTCCCTAAAGAACATACATGCAAAAATTCTCAATAAGATATTAGCAAAAAAGAATGCAGCAAATCATCAAGAAGACTATGTACCATGACCAATTAGGATTCATACCAGGGATGCAGGTTCAACATATGCAAATCAATAAATGTAATACACTATATTAACAGAGGCAAAGAAAAAAACCACATTATCATCTCAACAGATGCAGAAAAAGCATTTGACAAAGTCCAACAGCCATTCATGATAAACACCCTACAGAAGATTGGAATAGATGGTCTTTATCTCAATCTGATAAACAGCATCTATGACAAACCAACAACCAACATCATACTAAATGGTCAACAACTGAAAGCTTTCTCTCTAAAATCAGGAATAAGACAAGGATATCCACTATTACCACTCCTATTCAATATAGTTCTGGAAACATTGGCCAAAGCAATTAAACAAGAGAGAGAAATAAAAGAAATAAGGATAGGAAAGGAAGAAGTAAAACTATCACTATTTGTAGATGACACGATACTTTACCAAAACTCCACCAAAAGACTTATAGATTTAATAGCCAAATTCAGTAGCATAGCTGCATACAAAGTCCACACTCAAAAATCAAAAACATTCCTGTACAGAAACAGCAAATTCACCAAGGGAGAAATTAGGGAAGCCCCACCCTTCACAATAGCACCAAAAAATATATATATAGAAAAGAAAAGAAAAGAAAAATAATTAGGAAGCAATCTAACAAAGGAAGTAAAAGATCTGTACACTGAAAATTACAGTACTCTGAAAAATGAGATCAAAATGGATATCAGAAAATGAAAAGATATCCCTTGTTCATGGATAGGAAGAGCCAACATTGTGAAAATGGCCATACTCCCAAAATCATTATACAGATTTAATGCAATCCTGATCAAAATACCATTAGCATACCTCACAGAACTAGAGAAAATGTTCCTAAAATTCATTTGGAAACAGAAGAGACCTAGAATAGCAAAAGCAATTTGATCAACAAAGGCAAGGCGAAAGGAATCACAATGACCTGAAATTATACTACAAAGCTACTGTTACAAAATCAGTATGGCACTGGCAAAAAACAGACTGAAGATCACTGGAACAGATTAGAAGTTACAAACACAACTACAAACACAATCGGCCACCTTGTCTTTGACAAAGGGACCAAACATGTTCACAGATAGAAAGATAGCCTCTTTAATAAGTGGTGCCAGAAAAACTGACTTTCCACATCACAAGACTGAAACTTGACCCATGTCTCTCACTACCCACTAAAGTCAAAGTGGATTGAAGATCTAAATATTGAAACAGAAACACAAAATCTACTGGAAGAGAAAATACGTAAAAATCTCAAAGACATAGGTGTAGGCAGAGAGTTCATGAACAAAACCTGGATTGCACAGAAAATACTTCAAAGAATCAACAAGTCAGATCTCATCTTATTAAAAAGTTTTTGCATGTCAAAAGAAATCTCCAACAGAGTGAAAAGAAAACCCATGAATTGGGAAAAAATCTTAGTCAACTGACCCTCAGACAAAGGACTTCTATCTAGAACATAGAAACAATTTAAAAAAATCAGGCTCCCAATATTCAAAGACCCAGTCCAAAAATGGGCATCTGAGATGAGTACATACTTCTCAGATGAAGAAATACAAATGGCAAATAAATACACGAAGAAATGTTCAGCATCATAGGTCATTCAAGAAATGCAAATTAAAACAACACTGAGATTCCATCTCACCCCATAATTGCTATCATAAAAAAATCATCCAATAACAAAAGCTAGAGGAGCTGTGGGGAAAAAGGAATACTTCTCCACTGTTGGTGGGAGTGTAGACTAGTACAACCACTTTGGCAATCAGTGTGAAAATTCCTCAAAAAACTAGGATTTAGAGGTCTCATTCCACCCAGCTATTCCCCTTCTGGGTATCTTCTCAGAAGAATTAAAAACATCATATCACAGTGATGTATGTGTATCCATATTAATAGCAGCACAATTTGTAATAGCTAAACCTTGGAAACAACCCAAATGCCCATCAACTGAGGAATGCATAAAAAAGATGTAGTCTTTGATAAAATGGAGTACTACTCAGTCACCAAGAATGATAAACTTGATATTTTTATAGGTAAATGAATGCAACTTGAGACCATACTCATTAGTGAAATAAATAAGACTCATGTATGTAAACATTGTATTTTCTCCCTGGTGTGAGAAACTGAAAACTTCCTCTCTCTCTCTCTCTCTCTCTCTCTTTTTTACTTCTTCCTTTCCTATCCTTATTTCTTTTATTTCTGTCTCTTGTTTAATTGCTTTGGCCAATGTTTCCAGTAAGGTCCAAAATGTACAATAGATATTGTAAAAGGAGAAGAAATTGTTGAGAAGGAAAAAGAAACTATAATGGCAGAAAGGGGAAAGGAAGGAAGGGAAAAGGCAAAAAAATACAAGATAGTTACAGTGCCGGTTTCTCTTAGTTTATTGAAAAGAACAGTTTGTGCTAATATCATTAGGAGAATTTTTTATTCCCATATCTTGTACTCTGAGTAACTACTTTAAAGATAGCAATACACAATGTATTAACTACTGTTATTCTCCTATTATTTTGTTATGAAATTTTGTTTTAATTTTTTTCCACAAATGAAAAGATAGAACAAGGAATCTTGCAGGTCCTCAGACATCTGGAGATGCCTGCAAATTTACACTAGACATCTCAAGGACTTTGCCCACTGAGGTGCACGACTGCGGAGAACTTTCACACTGATGTTTAGTGACATCTTCTTGCCTAATGTCTCTTGCCTTCTTTCAGTTCCTATAAAAGGGGCCCACTTCTCTGTTCCCTACAGACAGCCTTATTGCCCTCTGTCTGTCTGCGCCAGGGTATTAAACCATGTGCCTTGTTGCTTTCACAAAAATCTGTGAGTGGTCTCTGCCTCACCTCGTGTTTCTCACATCTGCCCATTTTAGAACTCTCTCTCTCTTTTTATTTTTTTGAGGCAAAGTCTTGCTATGTAATTCAAACTGGACTTGAACTCACTATGTAGCCCAGACTAGCCTCAAATTCACTGCAATCCTCCTTCCTCAGGCTCCCAAGTGTTGAATTTACAGGCGTGCACCATTACACCTGCCAAAAATTTTCTTATTCCGAGACAGGGTCTCACTAAGTTGGCCAGGTTGAGCTCAAATTTATGATCCTCCTGCCTCAGCCTCCCAACTGCTGGGATTACAGGCATGCACCACCACACCTGGCTGCCAATTTTCTTCTTAAAACGTTGTTTGTTGCACAAAACAAAGTGCTTTGCACATATTAAATGTTACTCACATATTCATCTAAACTCCATCTTCCTTCTCTGACCATTAAATTTCATAATTTTATTGCCTTGCAAGGTTACTCTTTCTCTCTGGTTTTCCCAATGCCTTTACTTTTTTTGTTTGTTTGTTTTGTTTTGTATTTTTGGTTTTTTGAGACAGGGCCTCACTATGTAGCCCAGGCTGGCCTTGAACTCTGTGATCCTCATGCCTCAGCCTCTCAAGTGCTGGAGTCATAGGCATGCACTGCCACCACCCCTGGGCCAGTGTCCTTACTAACCACCCTTTTCCTCCTGCGATTTGGCATCCATTTTCACATCCAAACTAAAATTACTCTTTTGTAGCACAGTGATTTCCTGGTTATCGTAGCACTGAAATCTTTTTTAGTTTTTTTATTATAATTGAAATCACTTTATTTTGATGTGCTCTCATCCTTTCTGTCTTTTAGCTACACATAACAGCACTTCTCTGTTATTTCACTTTTTTTTTTTAAAGATAAGGTTTTACTACGCAGTTCAGGCTGTCTTTGAACTCACTATGTAGCCCAGGCTGGCCTCAAACTCATGATGATCCTCCTGCCTCGGCCTCCCAAGTGCTGATATTACAGTCATGTGCCACCACACCCAGTTTATTTCACTTTACGTTAACTTTATGTTAACCTGAGATCCAA
>RJWT010043681.1:0-11921 GCA_004365215.1 Cuniculus paca
AAAGAGAGAGAAAATAATAGGCCAAAAGATCCCTGGTTAAGCGTTATGTGCAAAGAGAATGGTGACTTTTATGTGTCAGCTATGTACCAGCTTTGAAAGAAATGCTATGCTCTTAGCAATTCCTTTTCAACTCAACTATTTTCTAAAACTGTTTCCAGGCAAGATTATGGTACAGATATTTTACACACAATATAACTGTGCTCAGCATAAACTATGAGGAGGCAAAGTTTATTTCTAGAGATTTACAAAGTAGTCTCCCTCTCTGTGGATATTAGTCCACATACTCACCATTGCAGTATTCATTCTGAATGATCCCATGGTCATCTTCTGCCCAGGAGGAATAATAGCGTACCACATGGGGGTGATGGCCAAGCACTGCATGAGCATAAACTTCCCGCAAATGCAAACTTCTAAGACATAGAAAAACGTTGAAAAACATTAATCAAGATAGTATATATTGGGCTAGGGATTTAATTCAGCAGCATAAGTGCCTGCCTGGCTGACATCGTGAATTCAATCTCCAGTACAAAAAAATATATATATATATATATGGTATATATTCAAAAGTTTTTTTAAAGATATGAGGCATTAACAACAGCAGAAAAAATCCTGAGTGTGGTGGTGCACACCTCTAATCACAGCACTCAGGAGGCTGAGGCAGGAGGATCACCATGAGTTCAAAGCAAAGCCAGGGCTACATAGTAAGTTTGAGACCATCCTGACCTCTATAGTGAGACCTTGTCTTAAAAAATAAAATAGTAAAAAATAAACAATGGCAGAACATTTATTGTGTACTTATTGCATGCTTACTAGTTTATACAGTGCAATCAAAATATACAGTGATTGTTCATATTTTTTAAATGTACTATAATAAAAGATATTGTCCTTAATCCCTCATAATACCCCCCCAAATATGTTCACTTTGAACACATTCCATTATCCTTGCCACTGTCTGAAGCAGTTCTGGAGATGTAGAATAGCAGAAGAAATCCTGGGTAACAAGAACAAAACAGGAGGTATTGCAATTCCAGACTTCAAGTTACATTACAAAGTAACAGTAATTTTTTAAAAAGCACCATATTTCAAAAAAAAATAGTCATGGATCAATAGAACAGAATAGAGGATGCAGAAGCAACTCCAAGCCCATTCAACTGCCTGATCTTTGATGAAAGGATGGAAAACTTGTGCGGGAGGAATGACAGCCTCTAATAAATGGTGCTGGGAAAACTGGCTATCCACACAAAGACTGAATCTAGAACCACATCTCTCACTGTGTACTAAATTAAGGTCAAACTGGATGAAAGATCTAAATGTAAAACAGCATTTAATCTACTAGAGGATAAAATGTTTGATCTTGATGACTTAGGTGAAGGTGAGGACTTTCTGAATAGAACCACGATTGCACAGGAAATGGTACCGGGAACCAAGTGGATTTATAACAAGTTGAAAAGCTTCTGCACAGCAAAGGAAATGGGGCAAGTTACAAAATAGGAAAAAATTTTGCTATTCCTTGGACAGAGGACTAATATCTATATGAAGAACTTAAAATATTAGACCCATCCATAATGAAGGAACCAGTCAAAAAATGAGCAACTGAAATGAACAGATACTGCTCAGAAGAAATATAAATGGCCAATAAATACATGAGAAAATACTCAACATCTTCACCCACTGGAGGAATGTGAATGAAAACAACACAGATTCCATCTTACTCCAGAAAGAACAACTATCATCAAGAAATGAAATAAATGCTGGCAAGGCTACAAGCAAAAAGGAGCCCTTCTATATTGTTGGTGGGAATGTAAATTAGTATTACAGTCTTAGAAGTCAGTATGGAGGGTCCTCAAAAAACTAGAACAAGAAATTCTATTCAACCCAGGTATTCCCATCCTAGGTATCTTCCCCTAGAGAGTTAGAGATGTATTATAGCAATACATGTTTTTAGCAGCACAATCTACAATAGCTAAATCTTGGAAATGGCCTTTATGTCCATCAATAGATGAATGAAGAAAATGTGGTGTTTATGCATAATGGAGTACTACTGTGTCATAAAGAAGGATAAATGAGTCATTTGTAGGAAAATGGATACACCTTGAGAATAGTATTGGATGAAATGGATCCGACCCACAAGCTTGGGTATCACATGGTTTTTTATATGAAAAACTCAAAATATAAAAAAGGAGTGGGCTGGGGATATAGCTCAGTGGCACAGTGCCTGCCTGGCAAGCACAAGGTCCTGAATTCAACTCCCAGTACCAAAAATAAACAAACAAATAAAAAGCAAGATAGTAGCTGGATAATGTGGATAGTTGGAAATAGGGAGATGGCCCTTTTGAAAATAGGAGGACCTAGAGGTAGAGGGAAGGGGATGGGAGTGGAAGGGAATAAAAAAAGAATTGGGTTGTATTGTGTGAATATACCAGCTCCCCACAAGGAATATGATCATTGTGTACTGCAGACATGACTAATGAAACACTAAAAATTGAAGGAAAAAGAAAAAAAATGGCAAGAACAGTGGGATAAGTGTGTTGAGGCGAGGGGGACTTTTGAAGGAAATTAATAACTGTGTGCCTTTTGCTGTACTAAATCTTAAATGTAAACATTCACCATGGTTTTTTATCAGACCTCATATTGCATTTAATATTCATATCTGCTTGGTAAGATATAACAGATAGGATGAAGTCTCTAGAAAGTAAATGACTGACCCAAAGCCAAACTGGTAATGGTAGACCTTTGAGCAGCCTGGTTCCAAAATCCATTCTTTATTGAACATAGCATATGTGTTTTTTTTTTTTAAGTCTTCATTAGCAGAGACTCGGGTTTCATTTCACTGTTTTACAATATAAAAACCTTAATGGGTTTAATAAGAAGGTCATCATAACACTTGATTGTGGCTATTGTGATGAGCCTCTATCTCCTCCATGAAGGCTAATCATTAGCATCAGTGTTAAACGCAGCCAGTATGGTAGCGTTGCAGGGACAACCTTGAGGAAAGATACTCCTTACACAATAGGAAAGTCTACCACAAGCAAAATATAGTACTTGGTCAATTTCGGTATAAAGATGAATTCTAAAGCCTATAATTTTGGATCCAACATGGTATTATATCCACAGACTTTGGACAGCATTGACTGAATCTGAAAATTTGTTTTTCTTGAGATCAAGGAAGAATTTTTGAACCATTAGTTCTGGAAATAAAAGATAAACTTTTGTTAATAGTTTTTCTTTGCGTAGAGTTGCTGAATTGACTATTGAACTCATTACTAAGGCAAAGTATTAGAAACCAGTAAATTAACCATAACTTCCTACTTGGCAATAATTTATGATGGACTAAACAAATGCCAGATCATCATTCCATAAATCTATTCATTAAAAAAGGGACCAGCAGCAGAAAGTAAAAACCGAGAGATCCCCAAAAAAGCAACATGATCTGTAATTCTCATATTCTGTTTTTGGAAATAACATCGCTATACAGAAAACTTGAAAAATTTATGAATGTGAGATGACATACAATAGGGGGATGGTTTTTAAAAACAACAAAAAAGCAGCAAATGGCATTTTTCAATGATATCAGTGCTGTCAAACTATTTTGACCAGAAACAACTCTCTGAATCCAAGTCATTTCAAAGGTACTCACTCGTTTGATAACGCTACCAGAGGTTTTGTAGAGTGCTTTATTGCATAAACACATCCATCCATCCTCTTAATACACTTGTAGACTATACCAAATTCCCCAACTCCAATTTTTTCTAGCTCCAAGAATTCCTTTTCATAGCGGGAAGCCATCTTAGTTTCTCGTAGAATACTTTTCTAAAATATTTTAATAAAAAAGAGAATAATTCTTCCTAACCTTGTGAGCAATAAAATTGAACCATATTACATTCCTAAATTGCTTTATATTTTCAAAAAAAAAAAAACTTTCGAGCCAAATTAATGGATTCTATTTATGTTTCTATTCACAGTAGCAGGAACCCCTCCCAACACACACCAATTTCTATCTTCTCCATGTTCTTTTTAACCTTCCATATAATTCTATACTTACCTTCTTCACTTTTTGAAAAATATTATTTCTTCCATCAGGTCATACTATTCTACTCTATTATGTATGTTCCTCCAGGGAACATACCTTCTCACCCAGAGCTACTGTCCTGGACTGAAGGAATAACAAGAACAGTGGGGCGTGTTTAAAACAAAATAAAACAAATCCTCCCCTTTGACTCTCTTCTCTACCTCTCTCAAGTTCTGGATGCTAACATTTCCATCTCAAATTGCATAACTATCTTGTTTCAATTTGTCTTCCCAAAAACCTTAACTCTAAAGAACGATACGGTCAGATTAGTTCACAAGACCGTATATACGCAAGTAGAGCGAATGCTCCCTCTACTGGACAACTAGCAACATCACTTCTTCCCTAGGTAGTTGAACCCAGGCAAATCCGTGAACATTTTGATCAATTTTTCTGTCTAAAATGATCATAGCGATTATTCCAGAGGGTACTTTTGAATATTACATGAGAATATACAGTATTCTGTTATACATATGATATGCAATGTATCCCTTAGAATAAATCCCAAGGACATAGAAAACATTTCGTAAATTATTGTGATAAAAATGTCCCTAAGGTGGGGCACGGTGGTGCATGCCTATAATCCTACCACTTGTGAAGCTAAGGCATGAGGATCACTGCAAGTCTGAGGCCAGCATGGGCTACAAAGTGAGTTCAAGGCCAACCTGAACTGCATAGTGAAATCCTGTCTCAGCAAAGACAAAAAAAAAACCTTCCATACATCAATATATCTAAAATCCAATTTGTCTCCCAAGTAACTTTTCCTCGGTGTCCCAATTACCAATAATTTTTCTCTAGCAGTTTAAAAAATCTTGATTCTTACTAGCTCATTTTTAACATCCAATTCTAGTCACTTTTATCAGCAAGATCTGTAATTCCCAATGTCCTTAGCCAATCTCATGCTATGCTGCTTCTGTCTAGACTTGCTACACTATTAACCCTCTCTTCTACTCCTTCTAATCAAGAATTGTTTTTGCAAAATTCTTTCCCATGAAAAGTTTAAACTTAACAATTAGAAGAAAAAGCAAACATTAAGTTTCCATCATCAAAAGACATTTAAATACTAGCAATTATAACACCATCTTTCTTTGATTCATTGGCAACACATAGTTTTGATCATTCAGCATATAACGTTTTGAGTCTTGTATGCTGAACATTGAACAAGGGCATATTTTTCTACATTACAAACATCTTAATGGAAATTTAATTTTTTACTGACCTAAAACTAATTAGCCATTATACTATTATTGAATATTTAATGCCCTCCATTGTTGTGCTTTTACAATTAAGATATAACAGATATTTCTAGGAATATTTACTGTATAGTTTTCTTAGATTACCAGATGAAGGATGCTATATCAAAGATTGCAGACATCATAAAAAACATACAGACATGTTTAAGAGTTAAAGTTTTACATATATATCTCAGCATCTGTGCCATTTTTCTGCATTCTAGTTTTCCATTTGGGAACCAAAAAAAATCTTCATTTTTCTAATCACCTCTCTATCCCACAAGAGTAAAAATTTTCCCTGAATCAAAAAATGAGAGCAAAAAACCCTTTAATTAAAAATACTCTAGGAGGGCCGGGGATTTAGCTCAGTGGCCTAATCGCCTGCCTGGCGAGTTCGATCCCTGGTGCTGCAAAAAAAAAAAATACTTTAGGTAATGGTTCAGCTGTATACACATCAGATATCACCTGGTTATAAACCCTAAGCTAGAGTTCAGATAAATTCAGTTACAATGCACAGTGGTGAAGCTATAAAGTGTGTGGGGTAGGAGGGAGGGAAGGTAAACAACGAAGAATACCGTGAGAAAGGAGGGAGATGAGAAAGAAGGGAGAAAGAATTGGGAGAGGAAAGACAAAAGGAAGAGCTTGAAGATAGGGGAGGAAAGATGGAGGAAGGAATAAGGATGAAAGAGAAGAGAATAAGATAAAATGCGTGAGCTGTTAACAGTTGTGCCAAAGAACCACGCTTACCTTAGCAGGAAGCCCTCGTAATTTGCCTTTCTCTGCACCAGCTTCCTCACTTAAAACAAACAAACAAAAAAGGTTGTATCTATGTATGATTATAATTATAATTAACATACTTATTAAGCCTAGCACTCTGCTAGGTTCTGGGGATGTCAAAGTAATGGCTTCCCCTTTGATTTGTTTGGGGACAGAGATTACCCAGAAATTTGAATACAAGGATAGAAAACAGGATAAGAACAAGACATCAAAAGATACCATGGACCTGCCCAGTTATGTAATTATTTAAGAGTGAAAAGCTTTCCCAGAAGAGAGGATTAGTAAGTTAAGATTCTGACAATGAGTGGGACCTGGCTAAGGAATAGGCATAGGAGTTTTAGGCAAGTGGAATACCGTGTTCTAAGAATTGGAAGAAAGAAAGAACACAGAGCATATATTGAAATGCAAGTGGTTATTATTATCCCAAGTGAGCTAACCAAGGTAGGACAAGGTTAAATAACTAGGTTATACAATGCATGGCAGAACTGCACTGTGAAACCAAGTCTGACCCCGAAGCCATTTGCTCTTCACTGCTGCACCACTCTCTCCCAACACCCACCTGTCCCAGAACCTGGCTTTTCGGGTTGGCTCACAGGTAGACCAAGTAACGTACAGCATAAGTACAGATATGGCTAAGAGATCTTTTGTTATTTTCCAATAAACAGAAGTCACTGACAAACATTCTCTTTTGTAGGCGTGGCGGTATTCTGGATCTTTAGGCATGATTTCAAATTACGGATCAAGCAACTAGATTTTTCTTTAGAAGTACAAGGCGGAGTGCGGGATGCTACTTTCATAAAAATGAACTGATGAATATTTGTGCCCTAAATTTAACACCGCATTCTGATACTTTATAAAATGACAATGCCACAGTACGTAAGGGAGAAAAATACTCTCTCCAAAGCTGAGTGGTTGCTACAAGATGACCACTTTTGTTTCCAGGTGTTACGGTTTGTATATAGATGGCCCCCCCAATCCTCATGTAGTCACGGAAGTGGCTGAATCTAGCTTTTGTGGTTGACTCCTTGTCTAGTGCTGGGATTAGCGGTGTGAGTTCTGCACCCACCCAGGGGTGGAGGCAACATACAATTCAAGGTCAGAGTGGGGGCGTGTTTCCCTCTTTGGCGCGGTTTGCTCTTGCCACTTGCAGCCACCTTGAACGGCAGCGCCTCAGCCACGCCACCTGCCTTGGAACCAGCTGAGTATGGACTGAAACCCCCAAAACTGTAATCTAAATAAACCTCTCCTTCCTTCACTTTGGGCGTCAGGTATTTTGTCTCAACAACAAGAGAAAAAGTAACTAAGACACCAGGAATCAAATCTTTACCTGCTGGCTTCAAAAGACGACATTGATTCTAATGATTTATAAAGACTTTTAAGAGTTAAACGCAATGGAATTCTTGGTATCCAAAGTAAAGTGGGTATACTTGTGCTGAACTCTTGTTTACTTAAGATTCAAGAGACAATGTTAAGAAAACCTACTTTGATAACAAGGCTCAATAACACAGTTACTGATTCCAAAGAAAAAATTCAACATGACATGTTAAATTGGAGAGTTCAGATTGTTAGCTGTGCATTCGCTGAGTAGATTTGAACACAAACGATTGCTCTATTTTAGAGATGCTTCCATTCTGTCAAAAAAATAAAAAATAAAAAGGATTGTAGAAGCATCGTGAACAAATACCCCAAGTAACATGCACAGTCCGTATTTGGATGGTTTCTATACTCTGTGGCTTTTGTGAATAGGGCAGTTTGGTTTCCATTTTTTTTAGCACCTTTGAAAATACCCCTGTCTTTTTCTCTTCAGTCAGTCTTCTACCGCCTGCTGAGAAGTTCAAATCCTCTCTATAGTTCTCATCAGAGGTCGCTCACGCTAGACTCACAGCAGCACTGTACTGCTTGAAACATGAACAGCATCTTCCCCAAGTGCTGGCCTCGTGTTAGCCAGAGGAGACTCCCTTGAGTGTAGGCCTGAACCAACTCAGCTTTCTAAGTGAAGTCAGAAAGCAGATGCTTACTCCGCCCTGCTGCCTTCTCAAGAAGCCAGCTTCAGTACACATGAGGGTGGGGAGATGCCAGAATCTCGGGACCACATTAACCTAAGGAGGGGGGAATACATAAACGTATTTCAGTTTTATTCAAACAGAGTTACTGTTTCTAATCTTTAGTGCTGTCTTCTTACTCCACAATCTCAGGAATTCTCAAAAGTTAGGGACAAACTGTCCACTTACGGATCTCCTGGGGTTTTCCTCTTGCCCTTTGATTGAAGGAATAATTTCTTATAGGACTCAGGGGTAAAAGGATTAACGTTGATTAGAGACAGTGAGGAGGCCTCATCCAAGAGGTGAATAGGTGTGAGCCACGAATGCTTAGAGCTTTGGGGAAGGACCTTCCCTGTTGAAGAAATCACCAGCTGATTCAAAGGACTCTGTAAGAATGACAAAGGCGAGTTAGAATAGAGTTAGTCAAAAAAAAAAAAAAGGTTCTGTATCAGCTAGTTAATATTTGAACCAAAGAACATTATTGCTAAAGGGGGCATTAGAGATGATCTGGTTCAGTGCAAACTAGTTGAGTTGTAACTGGTGCTCATGGACTCCAGTCTCTAAATACAGTATTCTTTTGTTTGTTTGAGACAGGGTCTCACTGTGTAGCTCAGGCTGGGCTGGAACTCACAGTGAACCTCCTGCCTCAGCCTCCAAAGTGCTAGACTTGTAGGCATGCACCACTACATCTAGCTGCAGTCTCCAAATATTCTGATGCATGAGGTCACCATAGGAATCTATACCTCTGCAAACCTCTATCCTTTTGCCTGGGCAATTGTGCTATCTAGTTATGAAATTCACCAATTCTCATCCTACTTCCAATTTTTAAAGATGAGGACATTTAAACAAAATATTTTGTTTAGAAAAAAATGATTCTGTAAAGAACCTTGTCCTTATGTTTTCATAATTAATACTTTAATGTCCCTTCAATTATTCATCCAAATATCTGTTTGGTGCCTACTAAGTAGCAATTACTGTGACAGATTTTGAAGAGTACAGAATGAATTATAGCTCTTAAGGAAAACAGTCCATTAGCCAGCAGTTCAGTCCCTGAAATTAGCATTTTTGTAAAGGAAAGAATTCATGGATTATCTAAAGGTGAAGAGAGAAGCTCCCAATTTCACTTAAAATATAGCATTAAATGAGAAGATCTCCATGAAGTGGGATAAAGAGATTAAAAAGTGGTACTCAAAACCTATCTCGTAGACTCTGAGGACTCTGCAGTCACTGTCACCAGTTAAATGGGAGTGTAGTACAGGAAGATGACACAAGCCTAACCCTAACTAAACCTAACGCATGGCACAAAGAGAAAGGTCAATAACAATGAATTCCAAAGCAGCACTCAGTGTCAGGGGCCGCAAGAATAGCTTTGCTGTTGATCTAACAGGTACACAGTAGCATGCTAGTGCTACTTTGGAACTTCAAGGTACAAGCACTGCACCATGAGACTCGTTATAAAAACTCTAAGTCTCTGCCCTGACCCTTCAGTGTAAAAGCAGAAGCCAAGCTACAATATGACTCATTAAGAATGAGAGTCTACAAATAGTGGACTCATAAATATTCAATAAATGATTGATATAAACAGAAACAAAGGAAGTTACCAAATACACTTAGAAATATGCCTTTTCTTGAGTGAAGAAAAATATGGTAGGCTGGGGTTGTAGCTCAGTGATAGAGTGCTTGCATATACAAGAGCTTTGCACACATCTTACAGTTTGTAGAGTGCATAATCCTGGGGGATTCGGTCAAAGCCCACACTGACAAACTCAGAAGTTTTCAGTAAGCTTATTGTGAGGATGGCTTGTTGGTTCAGAATAAAACTATACAATGTTTCTCCATTATCAATATGACTTGGAAAACAACCTTAGAATTATATAGTAAATTGTTCCCTGAGAAATAACTTTTTGGAATGCTATCATATGGAAAGTAAAACACATCTGTGACATGAAGTGATGGGTACCCACCCCTGGTATGCTGCACATGGTCAAGGAAGACATCAGAATTTCTAGTCTGGAAATACAAAGCCAGAATTTTGGTGCTTCCCCTGCAATGTAGGGAAAGCTGGAAGCCCATTATGAAAAAATGCAGACATGGAGGAAAGCAGCTTGGACTCTGAAGATGACAAAGGTTGAAAGAATAAGTATGCTCTAAGGAGTATTATAAATCCCCGAGTCACAGCTCTATACAGATGATTAAGGAGGACCGGAGAGTGTAGGGGATAGCTCCTTGACTTCCAAAAATGATAAAGCAGCAGTCACACAAAAACACGTTGTAGTATGGGGCTAGGAATGACTTTAAAGTTCATACCATTAGTGCCCTGATGCTTTATTCTCTTCTACAATGTTCCAATCAATGGCAGTCAGCTAGCATTCAATGCCATTAGCCACATGGACCTTACTATCTCCGTAGGATGCTCATCTATCACTAAGTAATTCTACTAGGAGTTCCTTATGGAGAACTGAAGTTGATTTCGCATGATTTCTGGTTCTAGCTCTTGGGCAAGGCTGAACCAAACCAACCCTTCTTTTCTTGTGCCTCCTTGTTTTCAGCATAACACCGCCGATTACCACCACCCTCCCTCCTCCCCTTTTTCCCTAATCAAAACTCTATTTTCGTAAAATAAGAACTTTCTCAGTTGTATTTCCAGCTTCCTTCTCAAGCTCTAGTCTCAACCTATCTTTTGATTCTTGGCATTATCCAAGATTTCTAATTTGCACACTTCTTTTCTTCCTCTGGCACATATATTGTGTGACCTTAACCCCAAACATGGCTTCAACAGTTTCCTCAATGCCATAGCTATTAAAATGCAAATTTCTGACTTTAGTTGTTTTCCTATACTCTGGACTCATTTTTTTGTTCATTTGTTTGTTTTTGGAGACAGCATCCCACTATGTAGTTCAGGCTGGCCTTGAATTCATCACGTAGTCTAGGTTGGCCTGGAACTTGCAATGATCCTCCTGCTTCAGCCTCCCAAGTGCTGTGATTACACGTTGTGCCACCATACCCAGTGGCCCTGCACTCATCTAACCAACTGTTCATACCACATATCTGCTTTTCTCCAAACCTACACATCCTCTTATATTTCTTAACTTTATTCAAAGTAACCTCTAGTTCTTCAGCCAATCAAGCAAGAACCTTCTCAGTTAACCCTCCTGTTCCCTCAACCTCTCCATCAAGTCAGTTATAGCTATTGAACCTCTCTCACCTCCACTATCCACTTCTGTCCTAGTTCAGACCCTTCTTTGTTTTCAACAGACCTATTATAAATACTGCCCAGCCTCCAAACTCTCTCCTGGTCCATTCCATCTCACACATGCAGACTGTGATTTTTTTCAAGGCCTCTACTCAAAGCTCAATGGCTCTCACAATCCTTTCAGGATAAAATTTTGACCTAGCTCTTGGCTATCTTCTGTGGCCTCATTTTCTACCTCTCATGCACAGATTCGTTGTACTACATGATATGCATTTTTCCAAGTATGGTATGGTCTTTCCTCTCCATGACTTGGAAGATAATTTTCCTTTTGTCTTTGGTTCTCATGTTCATTTTTTCATTTAGGAGCAGTTTCTAAAGACAGTACAGAAGCTGGACAATGTGGCACAGCATGTAATCTTAGCACTCAGGAGGCTGAGGCAAGAGGATCGCTGCTAATTCAAAGCCAGCCTGAACTACATAGTGGGACCCTGTCTCCAAGAAAAAGAAAGAAAAAGAAAGAAAGAAAAAGAAAGAAAGAAAGAAAGAAAGAAAGAAAGAGAGAGAGAGAGAGAGAGAGGGAGGGAGGGAGGGAGGGAGGGAGGGAGGGAGGG
>RJWT010043682.1:0-11916 GCA_004365215.1 Cuniculus paca
CCTGACCTCAGCACCTTCTGCATGTGCTGGCGCTGAACTACACACGAGGTGGTGTGCCGTACATTATTATACCCTCTCTGCCTCTCCACTTGGTGTTCTCTTGGATTAAAACTAACTGAAAGCCAATTAGGCACATGGGGAAGTTGCCCTATAAATTTCACTTAAGACTCTGCTTTCACTCATGAAAGGCTAAAATTTTATTGACATGGAAATGACAGATAGCTAGTATGTTTGTATTTATTTGACCCATGGTTTTCCTTTGTTATATATTGGCAATGTAATGAAAGGGAATAAAGCATGTATCAGCATGTTTGAGTGAGGTAATCCAAATACTCTTCGTTTTGTTGTTAGAATGAGACAGCCTGGTTTAAATTTTTATGCCGTTACTTTGTGACCTTGAGAAAGTCACTTAACTCTTAGTGCCTTATTTTCCTCCCTGGTGAAATGTGGGTACGTAAATGTCACCACTTTAGGCAGTTGATATTGTCAGGATATCTAAAGTGATTGTGACAATGTCTGAATTCCTAATAAACACTATGTAAGTGCTAATATTACCACTATGCATAGTTCATTGTATCTAATATACATGACTTATTTGGTCATTCCTGATTTTCCTGAGTCCTTGCACTAGGAGCTGCAAGAGATGGTCCCACTGTCCAGGAATTTCTCTTTATTTGGAATGACAAGATTTTAAGCCTATGAAAAGACAACTAACTGTTATCTGAGCACAGGTAAAAATACACATTCAGGTCAATAGTTGCTGGGATGCAGGGGTGGGCTATTCCGTTTGGGCGAGATTGTCTAAGACCAGGTCAGTCAGGAAACAGGAGTGAGTGTGGTGGGGCTGGCGTATAGGAAGAAGGGGAGGAGTGAGGAGGCAGCTTCAGACCAGGTTTTCCTGCACTAGCCTTGGTGGCTCAGTGGAGAAGGTAGGGAGCGAGGGAAGGGAGGTGAAAAGACTCCCATGCCCAGTGTTGTACAAGAGGCCATCTCTCTGAGTTGCCTCTGACGGACAGCCTTGCGTCTGGAACCATAGCTGAGCTCTCAGGCTTTGGTAGCAGTGGAGCAATGGTACTGTTTGAAAATGGCAAAACTGGGAGGCAGAATTTGGCTCTCAGGGAATGGCACATTTGATTGCTTCACAGATTCAGTAGGCATGAGGATTGGAGGAGACACTGCACCTGAATCACTTAGGGCCATGCCTGCATAGTCAGTGCTCGGTGTATGTTAGCCACTGTCATCTATGCACGTTACAGGTTGTGTGCATTAATTTAAGTGGAATGCTAAGAAAAGTGGCCACGGACAAAGATGGAACTGTGCCTATTATATTTCTTAACTCACGTTGGTACACTTGGGTCTATTTTTCTGAAGTAAACAAAGTATATTTTATAGCTGCAAGAGTTAACTTCAGTTCTCATTATGATGTTAGCTGTGGTAGAAAAACTGAGATAATGAAACAGTGAGACCATAGGTAAGAACTTCCAAGAGGCCTCAGAACAAGCGAATGAACCAACATTCTGTCACTTTTTCCTCTGATTACAAGTCTCCCTTAGGGTCACTTTTTTTCCCCTCCTGGAATAAAAGAAAATGAAAATTCTGACAGCCTTTAGTTCAGGAACAGGTGATGGTATTATTAGAACAAGCACATTCATTATGCGCTATAGACTTGCTGAGAGTGCTAATGACATTTATAGAGGCGTGTGGGTGAACTGCCCAGGGAGACCTGCTTGTATTTGCGTCCTGTTTACACAATGTGGTGTGTTTAATTTGTGAAAAATAGACTTAATAATTTGTTGGCTTTTATCTTCTTTCTAGACTCTCTACTTTCCTTTGCATTTTACTTAAAAACATTTACTTAAATTCTGCCGGTGCATTGAAAGCAAGACTTTGTAACTGAAGTTTTATAGCACTGACTGCAAAATTCCCAAGGATGGTGGGGGCGAAGAGGTGTAAAAAAGCAGTTAATTAATGTTATTTGTTTTCAGATGTTTTCATTGAGAGCTGTTATGCTTTTAGCAACGGTCCCTCACCTGTGTGTCTATCTATTTTAATGGTCAGTGCAAACAGATTTTGGGCTCAAAGAATCCTGGAGTGAAGAGGTAGCCTGGGTGGTTGCAGGCAACCTCACACTTTACAGACAGGACACCAAAGGACATGAGGTTTGTTCAAGGCCAAGGCAGGGCCCAGTGTTAGGACAAGAACCTGGATCCTGTTGCTTGCTTTCCTGCTGTCTCCCACATTTCCTGTCTCTCCCTTATGACGACGCTGAATGTTCATTACTGGGAACTGAGCTAGGATGCTTTAATCTTGAAAGCATTAAAATATTTCAGAATTGGAAGCTTCAACCTCAATCCCATGAGGCTGAGAGGGTTGCCCAGGGTCATGGATCAGGGAGAGAGAGGAGTCTGGACCTTGCACACATGACCTGAATCCTGGGCCATGTGAATGGATTTAAACACTCAAGATCCAGTGGCAGGATGATTTGGAATGTTCCTGTCTAAAGTAATGGCCATAGGGCTCATCCTCACCAAGACCTGTGTATTCCATGCTTCTACCCACTCCATTTCTTTGGGCCCAGAGTTCTCCCCTGCAAATTGGAGGGACCACAGAAATGGTCTGTGGGCTCTTTTCTCTTGAACATATGACATTTTGGTGATTCTGGATGTAGAACTTGACTCAATTACATAGATCCCTTCTGTGAATCTTTTGCTACAACTAATCATTTCTCTTCCAAACAACCCAGACCTTTCCTGTCTATGGCCTCTGCAAAGCCATCCCGTTTTCCTAGAAAATGCTTTTGCCTCACGTTAACTTAAGTAACTATGCTCCTTCTGGAATGTAAGTGGCAAGGGAGCAGAGACCTGTCTTCTCTGCCACTTGGAACAGTTTACATGTGTAGCAGACACTCACTAAACATTTGCTAAAGAGCTGAATTGAAATAATTATTGGTGCTCTGTGTCTCCACCTTTTGAACCTCATTAAACCACAAGTAGGGGTCTTTGGTTCTTACTTTTAGGATCAGTTTCATTTTGGGCTTTGTGCTCCATTCTGACCTAAATAGGAGAGATGTCAAGGTCTTGGCAGGAAAGATATGATGTTACTTGGTCTCTGTCTTTGACCTCAGGTCAGGATTTTGGTGTTCTCTTTGTTCAGCCCTCCAGAGTATACCTGACTCTCATGATGAATCCTGCACCCTTGCCTATCGGTGGTGCAGTTTGGTGCACCTTGTTGATGCCATGACTCTGGATACTGAGGCCGCCTACCCAGATGGACTTCTTTTGGCAACTGCCTGCTTTCTCCACAGTGCATGTTCTGCTCTGCTCTGGGCATGGGTTACTCTAGGCCGGTGGTGGTGAACCTATGGCACATGTGATGTGCCCCAGCTGGCTCTTTGCTATCACTGAAAGCTCTAAAACGTTCACTAACACTGCCTACGCTCTCAGAAAAACCCTCCTGTTTTTCTTGACTTAGTAAGTTGCCTGTTGTCCCATGGTGTGCCTATAGAACGGTCATTTTCTTTGTATACTGGTCCTTCAGTGCCTGTTAAGATAGTTGTCTTGCTGTGCCGGTCTGCCTGCTGACAAGTGCCCTGGGGGATGCTGACTATTCCATTTATTGCTGTTGGTGCCTCAGTTGTGTCTCTTGTTGAGTCACTCTGGTCCCTGGAGTTGGACTGGCCAAGCCATCCACCTGGACAGCCTCTGTGGTGTTTCATCATAAACTCCAGTTTACTGAGTCCAGTGCCACACTGGTCTTTCTCTTGGTGCTTTTGGATGTGTCCATTCCCTAGTCATCTCCATACTGAAGAAAGAGTTGTGGTTTCTTCATCTAGAATTGTGGTTAAGAGTTAGCATTCTTGTGTCAGGGCACCTGGATACTAGATGTGTGACTCTGACAAGTTCCTTACCACCACACCTCTATTTCTTCTTCTGAAAACTGAGAAAAGAATGCAGGCAGTAGTACTTTTTTGCCTCATATCATCATGATGAAGACTGAGTGAGAAGTAAAGGTAGCCAGTGAGTTCTGTGAACGCCAGGTCCCTTCTCTGAGTTCTCACAACACTTATGCTCCTTACCATTCATTCTGAAGTTAAAGGTGCTAAAATAGTTCTTTGTGGTTTTAGATCCATGTCGTGTATTTCCAGCTATATCATCAGCTCCTTCAGGTAACAATCTGCATATGTTCCAAGTTTTAACCCTGCGTATACTAGACACAAAGTAAACTCGTATTTTTAATTGCTGGCATGAGTAATTCTAAAAATCCAGTATCTAATATATTCTGAAAATCAAATATCATCTTGCCACAAACTCTGATGAGTTTGCTCACCCTGGAGTGCATTTCCTTTGCCAGTGATGCACTGACAAAGACAAATGTCAATACAGACAAAAGCACTTAGTAGCCATCCTAGGAATTATGCATATGGCAGCTGTTCAGGTCTGGGGCAGTATTTCTTGTTAAAAATGTTCTTAGACTCAATCACAGCAGTGGTGAGAAATAGCAATGGTAATGCTGAAAACCTGTTTTTGGATTAGCTCAGGAAAAAAATGGCGTCTGGGAATCAGCCTCTGTGTGTGTGTGTGTGTGTGTGTGTGTGTGTGTATAAAGGGAGGGCAACTAAGAGATTCCCACAGCATTTCAGAAAATGACTTCACTTGTAATGGCAGGCTGTCTTCCTTCCTCACTGGGTAGCTGCACATTTGCCCCTTTGCTTGACCAGTGACTTTCCTGAAACCGTACTTTTGACACTGCTGCTACTGACTGGTAATACAATGAAAGCTGTCATGAGGTCATCACTAACTTCAGCAATGTCACCTCCACTTTTTAAAAGAAACAAATGTGTCACAAATAATGTGGCACATAAGAAACAGTTTTATTTATTTGCAACTGGCATTTGTGCTCTGACACTATGACACGTGTGTGTACCTGCAATGATAGAATTACAGGAAAGAATCAGACCTGTGAATTGTTGTGGGATATTTCAGGATTAAGACTGAGGCTGCAGGTACAGCTTGAAAGTGAGGAGCTGGACTTAGAAACTGGATTCTTAGAAACTGGAAAGGAAACTAGGTTCTTGTTCTTCCCCTTCCAAAACTTTGTCTATTAAAATTGGGGAGAAAATCTAGTTTAATTTCCTGCCTTCTTTAGCACGTTAATGCAAAGATCTCACATGATGCTTGTGAAAATGCTCATAAGCTTGAAAGCACCAAATATAAGGCAGTGAGATGGTTTTGCAGGGTACATGCCACACTCCTTTTCTGGACCGGTTGCTGTTCCCAGTGCTTGGCATGGTGACCTGGACAGAGCAAGTTTTGGTGGCTAGTGTGTACTCCATGCTGGTGGCTGTCACCATTTGGCTGGAGACCAGCTGACCTGAGGAGGCAGGTCATTCAGGTAAGCCTTGCTTTTCCTGTAGATGTGATTTACAAATTCTGATATAAAGGCATAGAAGCTTTGGCTTCTGACCTTAGGGACAGCTCCCAAAGAAATCATGACCTTGAATCTTTTATCTTTCTCAAAGAGAAGAAATCTCTAAAACACCAAGAAACAGGTGCTGGCTTTTCTATGGGTCACTCTTTGGAAGGAGAAGAGTGAGAAGAATGGATTTAAAATTATAAGAAGGAAATTGTTTGGCAAAGAAGGCAAAAGGTGATTTTTCTCAAAAAAAAAAAAAGTGAAAGAAGAGAGCAGAAGAGTTTTATGTAGGCTTGAGTGTTGGAGGAAACACAGCTTATTACCAGCAGAGGCCTGAGTAGACTTCTGGATATTTTTAAGAAAGAGAGGTAATTACCTTTCTGAAGTGACTTATGGGCACTTCTTTTCAAGGCCTCTTCACATTTCTTTTGTTGAGGCTATAATTTTGTGAAAGAAATAGGAATATATATCTACTTGGTGAGCAATGTGACACACTATCTTTTACAGCAAATCCTCACTTTTTAGGCTTCAAATTTTTTTAGTGCAGAGACCTCTAAGAAATTGAGAAAAATGTTGAATCGGAAAGCTGAGAGCTGATTATGCAGTTAGGGGGCAAGGTCTGATCAGAAGGGGCGGTCACTGGCAGTGTGACCTGGAAGGTCATCTCTTCCCTCCCTGCCCCTGCCTTCACCCCTGCTTCCTGGCTGCCATGGTGGAAACTGCTTTCCTCCGCCAGACCCTTCCACCATGCTGTTGCTGCCTTGCAGCTGGCTGGCCATGAACTGAAGACCTGTCCTGCAGTTAAGTTGTGGGTGTCAGGTATTCTGTCCCAGTGAGTGGACAGTAACTAAGACAGGGTCACTGAATTTCCTCCTAAGTAATGCTTTGACTCCACCCTGCAAGGTTTGATTCATTGCTTTCATTTCCATTTGGTTAAAAATATTTTCAAATTTCCCCTCTGATATCTTCTTGGCTCACTGGATTTATTATGTCCCTTTGTCTCCAAGTATTGGAGAATTTCTGATACTGTTCTTGATTTCTAACTTAATTGCATTGTAGGCCTAGAACAAGCTTTATATGAGTTGAGCCTTTTTAAATTTTTGGATACTTGTATCAGCAAGACCCAAAACATGATCTATCTTGGTGCATCTCCCAAGTGCACTTATTCTGTGGTTGGATAGTGGGTTTATGAATGTCAGTGGATTGGTAATATTTTCCTATCACCTCAATCCCAGGCAGAAGCTCTGAGTGAAGGCACATACCCTGTTTGTCTTGACAGATGAAGCCCATGATACTTGGGTGACACTGTCTTGAGACAACATCTTAATAATTGGTAGAACTTACCCCTATTCATTGCTTTTCTTTTTCAGAGTTTTCTAGATTTTTTTTTTTGTGTGTGTGTGTTTCGTTACTCCTATATTTTAAAATTTTCATGTCCAGTTCTGGGGTGAAGGGTTGCTTGGGGAGGGAAACACCTGTTTGTATTTTTATTTTGAATATGCTACCTTTATTAGTGGGAAAAAAAAGAAAGCAACATGTCGTGAAGATACATTAGCGACTAGTCTGCTAAGCATGAGATGTGGTTTCCCATTGGTTGGTTGTGTAAAGTGTGAATTCTTAGAAATTTAGTGACTAAGTGCTATCTCTAAAAGAATAGGGGCATGATAAAATATCAAGAGACAAATGTAGAGGATTTTGCCATCCATTGTCCAAATTCCCAGAGGTTCAGAAAGAAACTGCTAGCATCAGAATCTTTGAGAGAATGGGAGGGAGGAGGAGAGAGAAGAGGGAAAAGGAATGAAAACAGAGTTAGTATGTGTTATATACATGTGCCAGCTCCCCAAGAGGAACACGACCCTTACGTACTACAAACATGGACTTATAAAAATTGAAAAAAAGAGAGAATAAAAAGTAGTAATAGAGTAGAAAAAAAATATATGAAAATAATTGACTTCAGGTAAAAGTTTTGGCGTACTTCAGAATAGTCTTAAACAACTATAAGTAATACAGTTGTACTGTATTTGGGATTCCTTCTAACTGAATGAATTTTATCTGCTTTTACGACAAAAACATTCCAAAAAAGGACAACTACATGATATCATGGATACATTAATGTACTTCACTATAGTAAAATATTTTACTATTTATATGTATCCCATAAAATTGTGTTGTATTTCTTAAATACACATACACAGTAAGATCTATTTTTTAAAACCTAAACAAACAAATAAAAACACCCAAAACATCAAACAAAACCCTAAATAGCCTCAGGAGGTCTCCAGATATTCTTAATTAGGGAGAGATGCCTATAAAACTTTTCAGGAAAACTCATCTCTCCTAACAGTGTTAGTAACATCAGGGCTTTCCATCGACTAAATTTTTTGGGGGAAATTACCAATCCAGAGGCAAGAAACAGTGTTTTCCTGATGATGCATTTATCCCTGAACTAGGCCCATCAGTGAAATGGTTTAGGGAGAAAAGAAAGAATTTACAATCTTTGTCAAAAACTCAAAATAACTTCCATTATTTCTCTGTTGCAAATAAAGATTCATAGGCAGATTCAGAGAGTAATGATTTTTAAATTAAAAAGTTTTATGTGCTTTTCAAATAGAGGAATAAAGCTAGAGGGTCAGGCACCTTCTCTGAGGGGAAAAAAAGATATTGTGGGAAGGAGACTATAAAAGCAAAGCAGGGGAGAACAATCTTTTGGAAAGAGCCCACTAAAAGATATTTACAGAGTACAGTAAAGCTATTTAATCGCAACTCTTTATTAGTAAGAGAATGGCTCCCTAAGCAAATTAATAGCGTAAAGAGATTTCAGGAAGGTTCTAGAACTCAATTATGAGAATAAGTCATGCTTGTCATTAGAAGTACAGCTGGCAACCCACAAATGTCTCACTCGATGCTGTAAGCATGCCTACTGGACATGCTTTTGTAAACCAGCAGTTTAGTTAAATGTTTATAACAATATCCATAGAATTTTAGAGCATGAGGGGCATTAAAGAAAATTGAAACTGATGAAACCTCTGAACATCAGATGTGATTAAAAAAACGGTGAATGTTTAAGTTTCAAAATTGCATTACAGTGTCGGGCGTGGTGGTGCACAGCTGCAATCCTAGCACTTGGGAGGCTGAGGAAGGTGAATCATCATGAGTTTGAGGCCAGCCTACACTACACAGTGAGGTCCTGCTTTAAAACATGCAAATACACAAACAAAATTATGTTACAGTAAAAGACACATGGCCACTAATCCTCCACTACTTCCCTTCCCTTCAAATATACTTACCCCATTGTTCCTGCCAATTTATGAAACAGTTTTCAAAGTTCTCTTTTGTATCTTTACTTGCCCTGTTGTGGTTGCCTTGATGTCCTGAGTTGATTTGAAACATTTACCTTTCATAGTCATTTCAATTTTGGAGAAGAGTCAGAAGTTGCATGGTGCCAGATCCCTCAAATAGGGTAGACGAGGACATGGTATACTGTTTTTGCAAGTGTACCTTTTCATTGGGTGCCAATTGACAGCAGCCTTCACAGGATTTTTGATCATGCTTTGTAAAGACATTCAGGAAAGAGGATATCCAGAACTGCTTCAGAAGGTGGCAAGAATGAAGGGATATGTGTTTAAAGGAAGGTGATGTTTTGAGTGTGGGGGGGATGTTAATGGCAATGTGTAATGTTAGTGTATTTTTTAAAAATTGAAACATTCACCTTATTTTTTGGTCATCCTTTAAGGATGTATAAGAAATGGAGTTCCTTAGAGACTGCATGTTTCATTAAAGGTCACAGCTGGTTGGTGAAAAGCTGAGCCCACATTCACATTTTAAAACTTTCATGTCCAGATTTCTTTTCTCTACTATAATGTCTTAGTTAAAACAATCACAGAATCATAAATTCATTCAATCATAAATTAATTGGAAAGAGCCTTCAGATTCATCTACATTTTTGGGTAGCCTTTTCTTTTCAGTATGGAAGTTTACTTAAAACAAAACAAAACGAAAAAAGAATAAAAATGATGATACAGAATTTCAAAACAATATAATAGGAGATCAACAATGGTTAATATATTACATATTGTTATCATCAAAGTAGTTGTTCAGATTACAAGATATAGGCATGAAAAAATGATCAATCGAACAATGAAAGCACAAAGTGTTCTTTGTGATGAACTAACAGAGATTAGTAGTATAGTTATCCATCTCGTGTTCCCTTCTTTCTCTTCTCCTTTCCCTATCCCAGTTGATCTTTCTTTTGAGCAGTTTCTTTCTCTTTCCCTTTCACAATATCTATTGTACATGTTGGATCTTATTTACTCTTTCAGTTTTTTACCTTGAAGTATAACATGCATACTGAAAAGTGTGCAAGTCGTAAGTGTACTGCTTCAGGATTCCTCTCCAATTAAACACCTAAAGAGGAGGGACAGACCAGTCCCAGAGCTCTAGAAGATAGAGTCCACAGCTCGCTGGATATGAGCTGAAGCTGGAGAAGGACAGGTGAGCTGGCAAAGAAAATCCCAGAGAATAGTCTCAGCTTCCTGAGCTTTGTTTCACAGTTACCTGAGCAAGGCATAGGGCACCCCTAAGAGGCACCCCACTTGCACAGTTAGGAGCATCTGGGGTCAACACCCAAGTGCTTCTAACTCAGGAACTCAAACTCCGTGGTGACCCATTAGACCTCATTAGCATACATGCCATGGTGGTTTTGACCTCCTCTGCAGGAAGACCACCTTACTCACTCTGGCCAAGACCATGTAAGTCCAAACTCTCCCCAAGGGGGTGGAGTCCTACTGTTCACTGGCAAATAGACAGGTTAGTTACATCCCCCCACCCCTCCCACAAGTTCCCCAACCTTAAAAGAAAACCAAGCCTGGTCCCAGGGCAGTGGCCATCTCTCCCCACAGGAAAGCATACTGTCCTTGGTGCGTTGTGTTGTCCTCGCTCCCCAACTTGCTAGGCTCAGAGTCAGCCACCCCTAGCTGCGCCCATACTTTTCTGATGTGTATCCCTCAATAAGCTTGCTTGCTAAACCTGCTGCTTGCTGACTTCCTTCGCTGTGGTTGCTCTTGCAATTCTTTACCAACAGGATCCAAGAAAAAGAAGACCCAGTACACAACACAGATCATCATACCAGCCACAATCAAAAATCTGGTAATAATCCTTGTGTCCTTTTCAGGCCTTTGCCCACTACACCCTTTGAGGGTCAAGGAGGTATTTGCACCCTTGAAGAATGAATAAACTGAGGTCCACCGTGATTTTTAAGACCAAATTATTAGTAAGAACATGAAATATGGTTTTGTGAGAATTATTTCACTGTTTTTCCACTAATTAAATTAATTCCACTTAATTTAACAATATCCAATTCAGAACAATGTAAAACCGAACTAAGAGTTCCCAAAATGTTTTGCTGAGTGAATCGATCAAATGATTCCTGCCAAGTGGTTGTCTAATTTGTTCTTGAACATTTTTGCATTGACTGGATGCAACGTCTTGTCTTTTTTTATATATTATTATAGCTTTTGAATTTTCCTCCTGAATCATTCATTATTATTTCCTCCTGAATCAATCATTCATCTTTTGCGCCAAGGTCCAGCCCACAGTCCTTTGGGTGTTTGTTTTGTTCTTGTGACATCACACTGATAATTCCAGGCTGTCTGTGAGCACCAGGGGAGCTGTACGCATGTGTGATGGGAGTCCTCACAGGCATTCTCTCCAGAGGGCTTAGATATGTAAGCCTCCGATTGAAGGGGCAACCTCTGCTATCCATATGGGAGAACTTTTCTCTTGTTTTATTTTTCTAGGAAAGGAAGGCTTTTCATTACCCAGGAGATTATGAAACTGCAAACACTTTGGAAGCAGTATGGGAGAAAGAGCTCTGGGGTTCACTCATTATGGAGACTTTCTCTAAATCCCATTTCCATTCCTGGGCCTCCTGCTCATTCTCTTTTGATTAACAGTCCAATCTCCTTCATGTTATCACCACGCAATTGTTATTCTAATAAGACCAGTGGCAAAATACTCTTGTCCTGTCAAATCTTACCTTGGTTTGATTTTAAACAATGGTTATTGCTAATTGTATTTGACTTTATTAAAACTTGATTCACATATCATGAAAGTCACCTCGTTTAAGTGTACATTTAATGAATATATCATATTCAAGATTTAGAACAGCTCTAATACCCTAAAATGTTTTTTTACCCCTTTGCAATTGATCCCATGCCCCAACTTCCAGTCCCAGGCAAATTCTCTTATGCTGCTTTAACCTTTTCTAGAATCACACATAATGGAATGAAATGTTACATAGTCTTGTATGTGTTTTTTCACTTAGCACAATGCTTTTGAGATTCATCTGTGTTGTTGTTGTGTGTGTATTACTGTTTTTTTTTATTACTGTTTCTTTTTGTTGCTGAGTAGTGTCCTACTCTATGGATATATCCTAATTTATGTGTTCCATTTTGGTAACTGTGGATAAGCTTCATGTGGTCATACTCATGTGGACCTACATTTTTT
>RJWT010043683.1:0-11919 GCA_004365215.1 Cuniculus paca
GAGAGTCTTATAATCGCCTATACAATCTCTCTTGCACTAATAAATCCAAGGAGGCGATTTCTTAAACACCTGGGAAACTTTTACTAGTTCTCCTAGAAAGCCTCCAAAAATATCCCTTTCTTTGAACATCACCGTTGTACTGACCACTGAAAAAACTGATCCACAAGAGAACAAGCAATGAGAGAAGTAAGCTGAAACTGGATTAAATTGACCCTAAATTTCAGTAGAGTGAACCAACGACCTTCCTTTTATGTAGTCATTTGGATTTGTGCTTTCTGCTCTCTGCAGGAAGAGCAAGTGACTAACGAAACATTATGGACAGAAAGCAAATCTCATCTCTCCAACATGCAACGCACTCTGCAGCACATGACAGTTGCTAAAGAAATGTTCTATGAAAACATAAACTTGGAAAGTCAAAGAAAATATCTGGTAACAGGGAAATTATAAATGATACACCTAAATAAAACTTAAAACACATTGTTTTTTTTAATTGGAATTTTTGAAAATGATTTTAAAGTTATATACAGAAAGCCTGACACTTTAGAAGTTTTTCTATATTGTAGATAAAGTACATTTTATCTAGTGCTGCCTAAGCCTCCTCCTCAGTCTCCCATTCTTCCAACCACACCCTTGTGCCCACAGGGTGAGCACTCACTCTCTCCACTGCCCCAGGGTCCTAGTGTTTCTCCGCCCACCCCGCTCTTCAGAAAGAGCCAAAGGTCTAGAGAGGTGACTTAAGCACAGTGTTATAATTTCTAGAGCTCTGTGCAAAATCCAAAGACTGAGTTCTCTCATTATGCAACTTCAGGTACCAACAAGCAAGCAAAATGGGGCATTTGTGGAGCAGAGCTAAGAGCCGACTCTGCCACTCTAAAATAGCAGAGAGAGATGCTTTAGTCCCTGTACGCCAGAGCAACAAGATACTCTCAGCCATGGCCAGTACAACAAAATCACAGAGACCTACTTTTGTTCCATTTTCTTAAGAGCAAATGCATTGGTCACCAGTGAACCATATCCATGAGGGGTATTTGTACCTCTTGGACATTTTAACTGCGGACTTCATTGGTGGGACAGAATTTAACACCATCTCCTCTCTATCACACTTGGAACTAAGTAACTCCACAGTTAGAATAAGCATTTACATTAAAAATGCTTCTTCCTCTGAATCCTATCAGGAGCTCATAAAATAATGCTTGATTCCTTCCACTGGTGAGCAAACTCCAGATCCTTTGTTCTAGATTGCAAACACAAGTGAAAACTAAACTCAATAAAAGTAGATGCCCCCACATAAATGTTCCAGGCTCAAGCAATGATGATTTTGGCTATCTCTTTCTGCAGATCAGGTATTCCAAAGCCACCTTTATTGCCAAACATAAAAGCATCCCACTGCACACCTCAACAGAACTGCCTGTACATCTTTAATGTCTTTCAAAACAATTGCATACAGTCAGCACCCTATACATTAGGGAAAGAATGGATGTGTGTCCTATGGGTTTCTTATAATAGCAATGAACCTTCATAATCAGACCCGTTCCTTAATTTTGCTTACTTTTTTTTAATGCAGCTGCATTAATACTACATTGGCAGACAAAGACAAGGATGAGCATGAGACGTGAGACCTGAGTATAAAAACAAAGTAGAAGAAAACAATGCAGTCATCCAAAGAACAAGTGCTGAGCTTGTGAAAAAAACAGCTCCCATTTTATTAAATAATAGTGTTTCTGCAGGGATGTCTAAAGTACTCTGCAAGGCTAATTAGGGCAGATCAATGTACACTTACCTCTCCAGAAGGCTGAAAGGTGTGTAGTGACTATGTGTCATTAAAAATTTACTGGACCATGGGCATGCATCAGATGTCCATGAGAGAATGACCCTGGTGAGCACTCTGAGTTCCTGTTTTGCTCATGTCATCGTCAATGCCTCAAAAATGCCATAGGTGCCATAACTAGCGTGCAGGTTCACGGCAGCTGATGTGCTATATATGTTTGAGAGGGTGTTATCAATTAACCATATTATCTATAAAGCCATATTTGTAATTACTACCACTTCGCAATTTATCATTAACACATTTGGCATATTTTTTCCAAAGTAACATTTATTTAAAGGTTAATCAAAATTCTTAGAACAGCATTTATTATAATGTGATTTTTGATAATTGACTAAATCAGTGTCGCTTAAGAAAAACACCCTTGTCTCAGTCCTGCTCAGTATACACCACAGTGTCATTTGGGGAAAAGCAATACATATTAGAAATGTTCATTTCAGACCTCGTCATGGAAGATCATATATTAATGTAATCAGGTGGTACATTTACATGCTCATTAGTGATCCATCATTAGTCCAAATGCTCACTATTAGGAATAAATGTACAACGAGTTATTCAGAATACCCAGAAATAGTATTTCTTATTTAAACATTCAGAATAAGCTGACTGAAATAAGTGCACACCTTGAATTTGAACTTTCAGGGCACATCACTGAAGTCAATCAGTTATGTCAGGACACTCTTCCATAATAACCTCAATTATAAAATCCCAACCCCTCCCTAATGCAGGAGATGGGGGTAGTTTTAATAGTTGAATCTCTCTAATTCACTGGAACTGCAAAAATTCCTGATGAAGTATGTGTTTAAATTTTATGCTTTAATACATAGCACACCACTAAAGCCACATTAGTTATGCTTTATGTTGTTTAATCATATGTCAAAATCTGTAAAATCTGTTCTTGCATGCTAAGGTAATTTAACTGCAATTAATCAATCAAGGAAATAAATAAAATATAATAAATGCCAAATAATATAACTTCTTTAAAAAGCAAGCTGCTATCTACACATTTATTCTAAATATACTTGCTAGCCAGCATCATAGAAGGAAAACACATACCAATTAGAGTCGACTGAAACTTTTTCTCTTAGTAGCTTTTTCTAAGCTTAGAAATGTTTCATAGGGGTCTTTGGCATGAACCTGGATTTCCAAAAAAGATAAGCAACTTGAGATTCAAATGTATCTTTTTTATCCTCCGGCCCAACACAATGTCTTAATATTCATAGGTAGTTGGTGATTCAAATATCCATGAACTAGATTCTTTCCTCATGGATCTCAGGGATCATAACAATAGTCATACTCTTCCTTCTGGCAGTAATTACCTGCTATACATTCTTGGTATTTAACTACAGCTAGTAGGATTCTCTTTGTTAATTCTTCCATTTCTTTGGTAATACCATAACTACTAGTCAGTGCTTACTAGAGTCAGATGTAGAAGATTGCAATGTCCCCTGCAAGTCCGTAGCAAGGATCCACACCAGAAAGGTCCAAGGGACAGTGATGGGAGCTAGAAAGTCTGTGCTAACAGCATGAAGGATCTGTGCTGGGAGGCTGAGAGGCCTGCACTGGAAGCTGGGAGATGACATCCCAGATGAAGATGAGAATTGAAGCTCTCTTGAAGGAAGACAGCAGCCAAATCTCCTCTGAAGAAAAACCACTGAAAAGCAACTTCTTCAGGAAAATCGGTAGCATGCAACCTTCTCTTGCTGTTCTCCTTCTATGCCATTCAGACAACGATCCTCGGGTGGGTCTTCCACACCCAGAACCACCCTGGGCATTCCCACTCAGGTTGACTATTAATTAATCTATGAATCATATAAGAATCAATATGGTAGGTTGTATTTATCCCTACAAATGAAAATGATTTTTTCAAGTATGTGACTTACTAATGAATATAGTTTTAGACTAAGACTGGAAAGGCCAACTATAAGCTCTGGATCTACTCAATAAGAATTCATTAAGCACCAAATGCATAACACATAGTGTGTTAGCAATTGAAAGTATAACAAAGGAGTCAAAAACATGTCTCTACTGTCCAGACCTTATGTCAGAAGGAAAGGCATATACATGCTCATTCAGCAAGCATTATTGACCACACACGGGGTCAAGGGCAAAGAGGACAGCCAACAAGTCTCACTTCTCAAAAAAGAAATAACGAAGAAATTAAGTACTTCTGCGTCAAGTAGAAAATCTTGAATATCTTTGAAAATTACCAACTAATTCCAAGTAGAGTAGCAGGAGAAACAGTTGGCAAAATCTTGGAAATCTTGAGGAGGCAAATGGTGTATACTTTATACCTTGAGAGTTTCCCCAGTTACATGAATTGGAGCATTGCCTAGTGATGAGGGAATTGGAAGTAAGAACAAATTTCTTGGAGATTTAATCTATTTGTTCTTCTCATTGAATTAATTTTTGGTGAGATAAAATGATCATTTCTGAATTAATGATCAAAGAATGCTAAGAATGGTACTAGGAGTGGGATCATTGCTGTGACTATATCTGACCATGTGGTTCAGGAGCCTTTGTGAATGGCCTGTGGGAAGAGTTTGAAAAGGTTCAAAGATGTCTGAAAAAGTAGAGTTGAAATGCCTTAGGCAATTAGGCCATTCAATATGGGAGATTCTGGTCAGAATTCAGAAGACCAGAAAAGACCAGGCTCAGAAGGTTTCTTCTGGGATGAAGAACTGCCCTGGCTCCTGGACACCAGATGATGTGTATCATGGCTTGGCAAAAAGCTTGTCTGCATTTTTCTTGTGTCCAGAGACTTTTCCTGAGACTAAGATTAAGGATGGCAAACTAATTAAACTGGCAGAAGAAATTTCAATGCAGTTGAATGTTGAAACAGTGGTATGGTTACTGTTGGGGGCTTTTCGCCAAATCTATGTTGACAATCAAGACCAAAAAGCCCAAAAGAATGATTTAAAGCATTGTAAGTTTGGCCAGAAAGGAAGCTCCAGTAAAGCTGTGGACTACAAAGATAGAACAGAGGAGATCTTGATCACTGAGAAGCCACAGGAGAGTGCAAAAGATGACCTGAGGGTATCTCAGGAAGCAGCAAGTCTCTACCCTTTGTAACCTCAAAATTATAAAACTGAAAGACTTTGAGAAGAAAGCTGCAGAGCACCACGTTCTAGAATGGTGGTGACCTAAAGAATTTGTTCCTTGGAAATGGATTCAGAGTGCTTAACAATCCAGGCACTCGACCCCTATAGCCAAGAGAGAAGGAAATCTGACTACTGTTCCAGATGGCAACAGATCTTGGCATCATCCACATGGCACTGGCTTTAGGTGCACGCAGTATGCAAGAGTTACGAGGTTAAGAATGCTTCCTCACAGATTTCAGAAGGCTTGGGAGGCCAGGCAGTGTACCCCTGAGAGGGCAATAGGTGAAACTGTGAATGAGAAGCCAAAGGTGCAATGGAGACACCAGAAGTTTGGAGAAGTGAGGAACGTGGATCATCTCAGGAAAGCCACAAGGAGAGAACAAAGTGAGCTCAAGAGAGAAGTCCTGGGAGCTACTACCACAACAACCAGAAGTGCCATAGGGGCTGGGCCACCCAAGCCCTTTGGAGATCACAATTTGCCACAGATTGCCTCGGATGCTGCACATGGACCTACAGGACTTTATGTTTGCCCTGCTGGGTTTTGAACTTGCTTTGGTCCAAAGCTTTTATATCTCTGTTTGTAACTTTTGGAACAAAAATGTCTATCTTGTGCCATTGCAAACTGGAAGTGTTTAACTTTCTTTTCATTTGTACAGGAGCTCATAGCTAAGAGTTTGCCTTACATCTCAGAGGACACTTGAGATTTGGACTTTTTGGCAATGCTGAAACTGTTAGGACTTTGGCAATTCTTAGAGCTAAACTAAGTGCCTTTTGCATAAAAGGATGTGCATGAGTCTTTGGGGGTACAGGGTTGTAATGTTATGGTTTGTGTTTAGATGTTCCCACAAAGCCTCATGTGATCGCGGGGCTTTTCAGAGGCAGCTGAACCTAGAGTTTGTGCTTGGTGCATCATCCAGTGCTGGGATTGGGGCATGTGAGTGCTATACCTGTCCTAGGGCAGGTAGCCTACATACAATATAAGGCAAGGAAAGAAGTGTGCTCCTCCCTTTTTTCACTCTTGCTACTTTTGGCATTTTCCCCCACCATGAGCTGATGCCCCTCTGCCATGCCACCCTGCCTTACAGCCAGTAGATAAGCTCTACAAACTGTGAGCTGAATAAACCTTTTCTCCTTTAACTTCAGGTGTCAGATATTTTGTCTCAGCAATGAGAGAAAAGTAAGACTCATAGCTTTAACACTGATTTTCTATTAATATAGTAAGATTTTTAATGTGTCCAGTGGAATACAATTATTATTATGATGATGATTTTTATATCTATCTCTTTATTGTGGTTACTAGAAAACTTAAAATTGTTTACATTTCTAGTAAACAATGGTCATCTAAAGACATTATGTTCATGCCTGCCCCCAAGAGTACTAGAACCAACATGGCTTTTTTTTTTAAGGATAAATATTGTTGGATGGTTTATCTTTGTCATTTTGGTAAGGACCACATACTCTTCTGGAGCCTGCGTTGCTTTAAGACCAGGCCGTGTGGCCAAGCAGATGGTTTTGTGCTAGAGGGCAAGAAGCTGGAGTTCCATCTGAGGAAAATCAAGGCCCAGAAAGGCAAACAAGTCTTCCCTCCTTGCTTAACTCATGTAATAAAGGTGTATATAAAAAAATGGGGGGGGGAGAATTATGAAGGACATTTTTTCAAAAATAATTATATCATGCTATATAGACAATAACATTCTGCAATACATGCTGATATTTTAATATTACTGATATAAGACTTTATATAAGGAACTGCAAAATGCATGCTCCAAAGTTCAGAGAAACCAGAGTATCTCTTTTGATTCACTGGGACCTCCAATTTCTTATGTCTCCTTTTTTCTCTGACTGGCAGAAAATGGCAAAGGTTTAAAACTTGAGTTTGCTGAATTTGGAGAAGTGTCTTGGGTTTCTTCCTACATCTTCACTGACTTGATTGTGCTACATATTTCAATGACTCCCTTACTCTAAGTTACAAAATGGAAAGAGTTTTGGAGCTAAGAAGAGCTAAGTAGCAAGTGAGAGAAAGCGAGAGCTGCTCACTCTGGTGCAGTGAATGAGATGTTGCTCTTCAGAGCTCAGCAAGACTCATTCTGTGCAAGGCCCTCTCTCTGCAATGGCTGTGAGGCACTGTGGATGCTTAGCAAAACCGTTCAGTATATCACAAATATACAGCTGACAGTCTCCATAGCTGTTACCCAAGGGTCAGTAAGGTATATCAGCACAGTATTCGAAGAGCAGAATGAGCTGTTGAGTCATGCAAGTCACTGTAAGTTATAAGGTATGAAATCAGACAGGGGCCGAAGCAACTGTCAGGAATCCTTGGAAATAGATGGGTAGTGATTGTGATCAGACTGTATATTATGTTTTCAGTCATCAGAGAATGGAAAGAGGGCATAGAAACACAATTAAATGGTCCAAGGAAAGCTCACAGAAGCCTGACCCTGTATACAGAGAAAGGGAAATTTTCTGTACCGATGAAGTCACACCGGTCAGTGGGATTTATCTCAGAGCTATGACCTTCCAGTTCTATAAGCTAAACAGATTTTACTTGAGAATGGGCAGCAGCATGGAAGCCCAGATGCCATAGTCAGAGACTCTCAACAGGCTCCTTATTTCCACAGGGTGTAGTCCAAGGACTGAGGGATGGCTTGGCACAAAGGGAAGCATCAGTGCATACCACCCAGCTGGGCCCACGTAGGTGAAGGGGGGAAAGGGAGAGGGAGCTGGTGCCCCTCTCTTTTTTTTTATTTTGAAAAGAATACAACCAAACAAAACAAAACAGAGTAAAGTCAATCAAAACATAGCAATGAACATGGCACATGACTCTTAAACAGGGTAAAAAGCAATCAATAAGGCTACCATAATGCCTCTTGTTATCTGCAATACACCTGCTCATACCATCAGGGATAAGTAAAATCAAACAAAATACAACAAACTAAAACAGTAGAAACAAAACAAAACAAACAAAGCAGAACATTGTAAGCAGTATAGAATTTCAAGATATTAGCGAAACAGCCTTGGCTACCATAATATTTGTTATCTTCAGAATAGTTGCCTACACCTTCAGACACATTACAATGAAACCACACAGAATAGAGTAAAATCAATCAAAACAAACAATGAAAGCCATACAGGGTTTCTAAACAAGATAACTGGACATCCTCAATGGCTGCAATTTTATATTTTGTTATCTTTAAAATAGCTGTCCATGCCATCAAGTATAATAAAATCAAACAAATCAGAATAAAATGAAACTAATCAGAACAATGAAGACAATATGAGTTTCAAATCATGATAATAGATTAACAGTGGTCACTTCCTTCCCTTTTTAGATAATTCCTCCCCTTTGACTTTCCCAGTATGTATTGTGAATTTTGGATCCTACTAACACCTTTAGTTTGTTATGCTATGCAGACAACACAAAATTCACCCTTGTGACTCTGATCCATTACATCCATGAGCACTATTACCAGTTGCCTCCATCTACCCACAAGAGCCTTGAGGTTATCTTCCTTTATAGCTGAGTAGGTTTCCACCCCATGAAATACCATGTCTTTCTTATCCATTCTACAATTAATGGGCAGGCTACCCCTATTTTTTTTTTTTGGCTCCCTGTCACATAGGGCATTGTTCTCTCTCCTTTGACTTTCAGACTATGAATTTTCTTTCTAGCTAAATGTGTTTCTTGCACAGAGCATATTGATGGTGCCCCTCTCTTTATAAACTGGAGGAATTATATCAGTGCCCACCCAGCTCTTACTCCAAAATTAACATTTCAAGAATATTTAAACTTCAAAAACTTTTTTAAAATTTTGTTAGTAGATTTTTCCACCTATAAGAAAGCTAGTTGCTTTCTGTTCATTCCTATTATTCTTCTTCAAAAGATCATTGTAACATTATTTAATAGTATGACTGTGTGTACCCAGATGAAACCTGGCACAATCTTGAGAGTTCAGAAGAAGCACAGAGTATGTGGAATGTTACATAATTTTGAGACTTTATATAATATCTGTATATAAAGACATAAGAATAAGAAATTAATAATTTTCTCAGGTATAGTGGTAGAGATAACAGAAAACATAGAAACGACAATGACCATATGAAAATCAGGATCACACACATTCCACAAAACACCAGAGGACAAGAAAGAGATACTGCCATACTGTAAGTCAGCTATAGTATTGACATACTCTGGAATGTTTTCTTAGAATCATTTCAAAGGAAGTAGCACACAACCAGTTTTTATTTGAGAAAATCAAAATTAAATAATTTTTTAAAATGAAAAGTCATGCAAAATTGACCACAGATAATGAGGAAGTCTCAAAATCTAATCAATAATACATGATTAATATAAAACTGTTAAATGTGAAACATAATAACAAAATTCAAAAAAAAAAAAAAAAAAAAGGAGGTCAAGATCCCACCAATACATCAATTCAAAAAGGAAGCATAAGTGCAAAAACAGAACTAAGGGGTGAATTACGCAAACAGATTTAGGTCATTACGAATGGACTACTGTGCTGATGGAGATCAAGGACACAAACACAAGTCACCTAGACAAATATCTTATGATCTTATTTCAGGGAGACTCAGACCAGGCTAACAACTCAAAGAATGCTCTCTTCCCAGTGATCACAGCAGTAACACCTGGGGCTTACTGGGGCATCCTTCTCTGTCCAGTGGTAACCCTCAGGAGATTCTCCTGGCATTGAGAAGAAGGGTGTGCTGCAAAACAAAAAAAGGAACAACTCGAGTATTTCTACTCTACTACATGTTGTGAGCCCACTGATTCATGGATTTCTGAAATTTAGAAACAACCTAATAAAAATCCTAAGACAACTGAGTTGTCATGATTTGAACAGAGCATAAATTCAGATTGAATGGCTTGTCTAGTGCTTCCTACTAACAAAACCAAAATATAGATTTTCCTCCAGCATTCAGAAATAATATATTTTCTACTTAGTTCCTTAGGAAAAAAGCTAAAGAAAAACTCAAAATACGTGACAATCTGTCACCAAATTAAAATAAGCTACAGTAGCAAGTGACAGTGTATGTACAAAACCCACTACAACACTGCCTTCATCTTCACAAACAAAAGCTACTTCTCAGCAGATTGGAGCAAAGCTTTGGCTGACCCGTGCTGATGCAGAACAGGGCCAGAGGTGACCCAAAGTTGTGTGTGACACAAGACTCACTGATATTTAAATGTAGAATGGGTTTTTGGATATCCACTTGAGGGTGATGTGGAAAACAAGACTCGTGCTACTTACAAGAACTCATAATATGTTTGTCTTGTGTAGTTAAGATATTTTATTGAGGCACTGAGGAGTAAGGCATGTTGTTTTGTGTGGGGAAGGAGAAATCAACCTCAGTCATTCTGCTAGTCCATTGCTGCTAGTATGGGTCCCTTAGACAGAAGCACGAGTGACCTGGAAAGTTTTAGAAGACAACAGACCTCACCTTTTGACTGGGGAGTGGGAAACAAGGTATTTGCTGTGATTTGTATATTGTTGTATTTGCTATGGTTTCTGTATGTGTCAGTTCCCAAAAGTTAGTTTGCTGCAAGCTTATCCCCAACATGGCTGAGTGGAAGTGGTAGAAACATAAAATATGTGGCCTCTAGTGGAAGGTGATTAGATCACTGGGGCCATATCTGCCCACAGTTTCATGAATTCATTCAGTCTTACAGGAATGGGTCAGGTCTGGACAACAGAAGGAGTTCACAGAAGAGCAGGTTGCTATAAAAAAGAAAATTCAGTCCTTCCCTGGTCTCCTCACATCCCTCCTCCTCTGCACCTGGCATTTCCCTCTCTGCCACATTATGTCACCAAGAAGATGCCAGAGGCACGTGGTGTGGACCTTCCAGACACCAGAATCAAGATCTAGATAAACATCTTTATCAAGTGCCCAGCCTCAGACATTTTGCTATAGCAAAACAAACTAAGATAGTATTCCTCCATGTGTATGTTGCACACTGCTTCCCCCTAAATATTACTGCAGTGAATTACAATTAGCTATTTAGTTCTTTATATCCTGCACACAACTTTTATTTTCAAGTAACTAAAATTTAACAACAATCTGCAAAGAAAAATGCAGAGATATCCTGTGCCCCTTGTACCCAGTCTCTGCTTCCCACATTAACATTTTGAAAAACTATAATATCCAAATCAGGAAACTGTCATTCATGAAATTCACAGAGTCTACTTGGGTGTGTGTGGTGTGTGTGTGTGTGTGTGTGTGGCTCTATGCAAGTGTATCACCTGTGTAATGTCGAGTAACAACTAGCTTGAGCCAAACTTGTAATTTTGCCATCGTCATGAGAACCTGAGTGTTACCCCATATGTTCTCTCCCCCTCAATACTTCTCTCCCCTTTGCCCCAGGTAGGTATTTTTCACCAGCATCATCTCCCTGAAGTTCATTCAAGTTATTCATTATGACTGAAAAGTATTTTATAGTATTTCATAACACAGACTTCTTAACCATTCACCCCTTAACGGACAGTTGGGTATTTTCAGGTGTTTTGGGCTATTACAAATAAAATTGTGAATATCCACCTTCAAGTTTCTGCATGAAAATAAATTTGTGTGACTTCTTAAAAGAGACAGATGGCATCTTGTTCATCACTGTATCCCCAACATTCTTTTATAGGACACATGATAAGTCGTTAAAATAGATACGTTGGAAATGAATGAATGTGAACCACAAACCTGACTTTAAATGGGAGAAAATAAAACAGGTTCATCTGATGGAAAAAAAAGCATAGGTAAGTGGACAGGAAAATGCCTGCAAATTTCCTGGAACCTGTAACTGTCAGTTTAAAACTACGTCAGTGAAAGCTAGGGATAAGGCTCAGTGGTAGAGCACTTGGCCAGCATGCTTGGGACCCTGGGTTCCATCCCTGGCACAAGGGGGAAAAAAAGAAGAGGGAAGTAGAGGGAAGTAAAGGGCAGGGAAAGAAAGGGGGGAATGGGAGAAGAGGAGAGGAGAGGAGAGGA
>RJWT010043684.1:0-11906 GCA_004365215.1 Cuniculus paca
GGGTCGACCACAGCTGCAACCATGACCACAACCATGACTGTGACCACGACCACAACTGTGACCGTGCATCTCCAGGCTCAGCAGCTCTTCTGGCAGGGTGAATCCAACTCCAGGCTAAGGCACTGCCAGCCACCACCTTCTTCTTCGTTTAAATTTTTTTATTCTCTTTGTGGGCTTCAATTCATATTTTAGATTCTCCCTGGGTCCAGGGTACCCACTTCCTTCCTTTTTGTCCTCTCCATGATGTTATATTCCAGCATCTGAACTGTTTCTCTCAGAGAGACTGTTTACTCTGCTACTTACTGTTCCGCCATCTTTAGCTACTCCCCCTTTTTATACTTAAAAGTATAAAATTAATCTATGTTTAGAATCATTCTAGTAGTTACTCTAGAAACTGTAAATGTTTAAGGTGTATGTCCTTGACCAACAAGCTAAAATTTGAGCACAACCTTCCCAATGGAAAAGAACTATGGATTAAATAATGAAAAGGATTTGGAAGGATTAATGCATGCCAAGTTTCTTTTATGGTTAAAATATATATATATATATATATATATATATATATATATATTTCTAAAATAAATAACAGAACAATAAATACACATGATCCCATTTGAGTAAGATTTAAAGATATTTGTATTTTAATGTTTCATTGTTTTTCTGGGCTCATATGAAGAACCATATGAGCAGTGCATTCTCAGTTTGCATTTCTGTTATTGACTAGAGGGTTGTGCAGTAAAGAAACAAATATATCTAGAGTTGAGGCTTAGTAGAAGGGATTCCTGGGTTGATGATAATTAGTATTTCCACAAGGTTTCGGGTTGCTAAGGTTCTCTTTATTTTGATGTTGGTCTGCTCTCAAATTAACTTTTCTTCTGAATCTAGACTGTTCAGATGATCAGATGAATTTAATATTATTAGAATATTTTTAAAATGTTCTTAGCTATTTTCAGCTGTTCTCCTGATGGATATTATAATTATATTGCCAAGTTCCAAAAGCTACTCCCATCAGAATATTGATTGGGTTTTTAAAAATGAACCAACTAAGTTGGGAAGAATTAACATTTTTTACAGAATTCAGTCTTGTTATCTGGAAAAATAGCATATGTCTCTATCTTTTTAAAACTTAAATTTGTAAGTAACCAGTGTATTTTGCTTTTCCCTTCCAAATTATTCTTTATGCTTCTTTTTATTAAAAAGTATTTCTGCTGTTACTTCTACCACTTCATTTCATTTTCCTAAGAGTTGTTCTATTATTATCTTTTTTGCAAAATAAGAAAATTCTTTAAGTTCATGAGTATACCTATTAGTACAGCTTTGACTGCCTTCCATTTGACTTTGCATGCATGATTTGTTTATTATTTTCCTCTTGTTTTGTAACAATACCTGTGATGTTGTTTGATTCAATGGTCATTTAAGGTTTTTGCTTTATCTTAACTGATTGAGTTTCTAGACTTTTTAAAAACTTTTGTTATTTTGAAAATAGGAAATATGACCAAGAAATAATATGTAGTAATAACAGCAACAGCTAACAAATAGAGTACTTATCATGTGCAAACCAGTATAAATTCTCTAAATAGTCATTTACTCCTACAACATCCATAGAAAGTAGCTGTTATTAAATATTTGCATTTTATAGATTAAGAAACCAAGGTTCCATTAGTAAGCCAGAATGTGATCCCAACATTTCTGCATTGTTTTACAGTTCTCACAGTAATTGCCACTCATTTGAATTTACTGAGATTATCACTGGGCCTTGTATTTCCAATCAGCTTTGGTAATGTTCCACAGATGCTTGATAGGAACCTCGTTTACAGTTACCAACTTTGAAGTAGATAAATTCCTCAACATTCTCTTAACCTTTATTTATATTGCCTACTTTATCAAAGACTGAGAGATTTGTTAAAATTTCAGTGATTTGGCTTCTACTGATTGTGCCTACAGCAAATAAGCCTGTTGCATTTAGTAGAAACTCAGCCTGTCATTGAGACTGTTTTCTGCAATTTCCATTCAATCTTTCTCTGCTCCAAAGTGAATTTTAAAATGCCTTTGCCTTTTTCATTTGTGTGCGATCCTTTTTTATTTCAATTTCTCCATTATCATTTTATCTGGTGCCTTTACATCACAGCTTCCTCTCTCCTTGCTTTATTCTGTATTGTAGCAAAGGCTTAGGCTTCTTACACACTATCAATGTCAAATTGTCCTCTAAAATTATCCTCTGATTTCAGAGATCTGCTCTCCCACTGAGCCATAGAAATGATGTTCGTCTTTCTCCCCCAATTATCTCTTTCTGTTTATTCTAATCTTGGTGCTTGCTGAAAGACCAGGCATAGAAGTAACCTTGGTCTATTCTCTATCTAGTTGGATGCTGGTCAGACTTCCTCTTCAGCTCTGTATTTAGCTCATGAGTCAATGTTCATAGCTCCCTCCCTGATTCCTCCTTCTATTAGGCATTTTGGATTCAGTTTTTCTGAACTGAGAGAAGTCCTTTGCTTGACTTTCTAAGACCTTGACAAGTGTGAGCAGTAAAAGACAATCTTTACTTACACAATGCTAGAACTCTTTCCACTTTCACCTTAGTTTCTAACAGCTTCTTTCAAATGTAGAACCAAGAATCCACAAATTCTTTATGAATTTTAACATTGTATGCTTTTTTGTTATAATCTAAAAAGATTATTACTATCATGAGTAATCCTGGGTCCTGCTGTACACGTAGGCAGTATGACTGCTCTCTGTTGGATGAATTGAAATACTCCAAAAGAATCTCCTTTCCTCAAATGTCTCCCATGCCCCTTTGCCACGATGTTTGAAATCTCCACATTAGTACTCTTTGTTGAAAGGTTTGGTTTTAAGGAAGAGAAAATTTAACTGCATCATGTCTTCTGTTATGGGTAAACTATTAGCATGAATTATTATGACACTAATTATTGTCTCCAATGAGCATTTTATATATTTGTAGAACTCTTCATAGTTATAACTAACGTAAATTTCTTGAGAGTATCAACTATCTTTGCATGTATTTTTGTTTTTCCAGTCCAACCAAGTTGCTGAACATAGTAAGTGCTCAATAAAAATGTGTTGAATAAATAAATAAGTGAACAGTTTTCACACACATGATGCCATTAAATGCTCACATTCAAAATCCAAAGTCAGGAGAGGTTCAGATTGTACACATTTTGTCACTTACTAAGGGACAGTCCGGCTGGAGTCAGAAAGGAGACCATTCTAGATGATGAACTTGTCCCATAGGTGTTCATAATCCCTCTGAATTCAGGGCTGGTGAGAATAAATTTTTGGAAGAAGGAGGATAATGTTGAATTTAACCAAGCCCCAAATAGGTGCTGAAATTCCCCTTCTGAATCCTGGCAATTCAGTAAGGAGTTAATGGAAGCTTTGAGGCAGGCTAGATAATTAACAGGATTAAATCTCTACCTGTCAATTAAGCCAATATATTTGAATATAATACTGTTTAATTCTGTACCAGGAACAGCGCAATAAATCAAAGTTTACAGATGTCTTCAGCAAGCCCTTGATGGATGAAAAACTGTAACTCAGAGGTGCATAGAAAACCTCAAATAAGATAACCTCCCATGTGATTAATATAGCTGTCTGCATTAGCATTGGCTCCAGAAGGTTCTAATCCAAACATGTTTAACATCACATACTTTATTGTGACAGATTTAGACACCTGAACTAACTAACCAGGCAAATGGTGCTTAATTATACTGACTCATTACAGACCTCAGCCATAAAGTTGGGACACTAAATTAAGTGTTCATTCCCATTACATACACACAACATAAGCAGACCAGTATCAAGAAGGTCTTACAGGGCCTGGTGTACAATGCACAAAGGCATAATCTGATCCTTCCAGGTACCATTTTCCTTCTCTATTTAATGGTGCTTGTCTGCAGGTCTAGTTGAGACTGACCATCAAATGCATATTACTGATCTCAAAGAGAAAAATGTATGTGGCATGAATGTCTCTACAAAAATCTCCTCATTTTAAAACAGAAAAGTAAGGGTCAAGTCTTGTGTGTGTATGTGTGTGTGCTCATGTGCATGTGTGTGCTTGTGTGTGCATAAAAAGCAGTGCCTCTGAAAAGACATGTGTAAAACTAGAACTCTGCTGTTTGAGAGGCTAAATAAAATGTTCATCAACTTTTTTCATGTATTCTGGGATGCAATTGTGAAAAGCACGGTCCTCTAAACAGATTTACATACTTGAGTTATGAAGGTGGGCTAAAAATGTACATAAACTTCAATTGAAGTATTTGATTTTATCTATGCTGAAGTCACAGTGTGACCATAAAAAGTAGGACTCAATCATCATTTGTTTATTGGCTAGCAGGTGGATAAGGTGTGCCAAACATGGATGATCTGAGACAGAAAAGAATTATAACCCATACTCTCCACCCTTAAAACATATCTCGTTTATTTGGGGAGAGCAGCTTACCACATGCTAAGGATTACAGTTGTGGTATTAGCATACTGGACATATGAGTTCTATGAGGAGAGAGAACAATGTTGAAGTTAGAAAGCCTTCATGAAGGTGAATATTTAAGAAAGAAATATTTGAGATGAATATTTAAGAAAGGGAAGAGTTTGAACAGGCAGAGAAGATGGAATATGGCAATCAAAATTGCAGAAACAGCAGGAATTAGTGTGCTGGGTAAGGGAGGCAGTGTGAAAATCAATTTAAAGAGTATATGTGACATACTAGTGATGGATCAGATCAATCTGATAAAACCACATCAAGAAAATCACCCAGAACAAAGCCAGGCATGGTGGCTCACTCCTGTAATCCCAGCACTCAGGAGGCTGAGGTAGGAGGATTGTTGTGAGTTTAAGACCAGCCTGAACGGCACAGTGAGATCTTGTCTCAAAACAAATAAATAAATAAATAAATAAATACCCACAAAAAAGAAAATCACCCAGACCCTGAAACCAAAAGTAATAGAAGGACATTTAATATAATTGGGTGGGGACATTCCCTGAGAAGAGGTTTCTAAGAATCCTGGTCTCGAAGGGGTGTGCAGAATGAACTAGGCAAGGACAGCATGAACCAGAGTCAGCAGATTGGCAGGTACTACAGATTCAGGAACAAAAGCACTAGCACCTTGACTATGCAAAATGGAAACAGGGATAAAGTCTGGAAGAGATTCGCAACTTGTCATCCTGCACCTGGGCTCACGGCTCCAAACCAATCATGATCTCATGGTAATCACCTCTGCATTGGACATGTGACCCCTTCTGGCCAATGACAAGTGGCTTTGGAAAACGTTTCTTTTCCTTAAGTGAAAAATATAATGATATAATCTCTGTTCTCCCTTCAGACATTGTCATCGGGATGTGACATCTGGAACTGCAGTACCACATCATTATCATCTTGGAAAATAATCTGAGATGAGATTATTAATAACCCTGACTCCTCAAAGCCTTTGTACTTTCAGTAATGCAAGATAATTCACATTCTTATTAAACTACTTTGGGTCATGGGGTTTTGTTACTTGCTGCCAAAAAATTCTAATTGATCCACAGTCCTATCTTCTTGAGTGAGTAATAGAAAATCTCATAACACACTACACAATGAAGAGCCAATAGTAACAGGAGGGGAGAGTAATGAGACAGAAGTTACTTTATGATTCATAGACTTTGAAAAGGCTTAAGCAAACAAAGTTTATAAAATTAAGACACAACAAACTAAAATTCTTTATTCCTCAGATTTGTCTAAATTGATATTTTCTTTTGTTTTCATCATCAGAGATTCTATTAATTCTAATAGGATTTAGTGACTTCATCCTTACCTTGTCTGAATAGCTATAAATGATAGCAATATTTTGGTTACTCCCTAAGAAAGCTGTGAGATGAAGCCTGAACATTTAGGTTGCAGTATTATGGTGTGACTCCTAACCATCCCTCAGAGTTGACTGCAGCTGTGGCCAGCTAAAAGCACACATTGGGCCAGTAGTGATAAGCAAGATGATGCCACAGGAACAACAAAAATATTTCAATGGCTTCACCATAAACATTTACTTCTCACTCATCAAAACCCACTTTGAACTTTCCAGGCAGCTGTCCTCCATGTGAGGCTCAGTGGTCATAGGTACTCAGTATCTCTCTCAACATAGGCTTCCAATATCACCAATACAAGGGAAGGGAGGGCAGGAGGTTCTCACTCCAGGTAAACATTTACTCCTTCTATGACCCCTTACTCACAGCCTGCTAGCCAGTACCAGTCATGTAGTTCACCTACAAAGAAAGCAGAGCCAAAGGAGAGGACTGGACTCCGCTGCACATACTAACAAGTAAGTCCCCGACATCCCCTTTCAGTGGCAACATCCTGAAGTATGTTGCCTAGTCCCGTTGGTTAGAATCTAAATAGAACTATGAGGTCTTTAATGAAATGATTGTGAACTGAGAATTAGAATCAATCAATAATGGCTTTTGTCTTGGCCAGCCTTCAAAGAGCAGCTTTTTACTTATTTATTGTTCAGTATCCTAGTTTGGACAATTGTCTACCTTGATCATTGTCTTCCTGTGATTCCTAATTCCCTGAGCTCAGTACATTGCCAGGGAAATGGTTAAAATAGGATGGAACTTGATCTAGCTTGAGTGGGAAGGATATTGGAAATAATATACCAAGGAAATCAGATGTACCAGAGTGAAAAAGCTGGATATGGGAGGTTTTTCTGGGTAAAGGCCTACGTAGGCAGGTACTGCTTCAGCTCTTCCTAATAAACAGAGAAGTATTGTATGTTTCTTTGGGAATAGATGTTGTCTGATGTGGTGCATTTCTCCTAAATTTCTCAATATTTATTTCCTTCTTTGGAGCATAGGAGCCATCAGCAAAAATCAACCTCTAGTCTCTTGGCATCACACAAGAGAGCTATCAAACAAAAGATTTGCCTGAGAAAGACCCATCAAAAACATTTGCATTCAGGTTAGGCATGTAGCTTGCCATGGTTTGTGTCTAGATGTCCCCCGAAAGCCTCATGCAGTCATGGGGAGTATGCTATTCACAGGTGGCTGAATCTAGAGTTTGTGATTGATTCATGGTGCAATGCTGGGATTAAGGGTGTGAGTGAGACACCCACCCAGAGCAGGTAGCCTGCATACCATATAAAAAACAGAAAGAGTCTTGTCTCTCCCTTGTTGCTTTGCTATCTTCTGGCCACCATGAAAAGCTCACTTTCTTGGATTTTTTTGTTTTGTTTTGTTTTGTTTGTTTGTTTGTTTGTTTTGCCATCTTCTCTGCCATGAACTAGTACCCCTCTGCCATGTGCCACCCTGCCTTGGAGCCAGCCAATTATGGACTGAAACCTCTATAAACTGTGAGCTAAATAAACCTTTCCCACCTTAACTTTGGGTGTTGGGTATTTTGTCTTAGCAAAAGGAAAAGAAACTAAGATACAGCTCAACAGTAAAATGATTACATAGTGTGCATGCACAGGGCCCTAGGTTCAATCCCTAGCATGCACTTGTGCACACACACACGTACACACATGTACACACCCTTGCGCAAACACATTTAGATCCAAAATTTAACATCACATTTTACCAGAAGCTTTTAGTTTCCTTTTGATTATTAATAAAAAAGTAAAATAGTAACAGTTTCTTCACTGAGATTTGGAGAATTTTACTTTCTATGACTCTCTTCCAAGAGTACAAGGGAGACACTGCTCAGGTATGTGTACAAGATGGGGAGATAGGGAGAATCTTTTGCTTCCCTTTTTCCCACATTTCCACCTCTGACCACTTTTTGCTTCTTCTCCCAAGGACTGGTTGATCGGAACATACGGCCATGTATTTGCGGAGGTTGAAATATCTGTACCCAGTGTCAGTAACCTGGGCTCCACTTTTCTCCTCCTTATTCTTGAGGGTCTCAACCAACCAAGTGAAGAACTAGAGAGAATGTGACCTACTTTGATCTCTTCTCAAACTGCGAACTGCTAGTCTTGCCATAGTCTTTCAGACCATGGTGGAGAACTTCCAAAACAAACTCCAAAAGTCATATATTTTATATCTAAGGCAAGTCAATCTGCTTGATATATTGCAAGGTTCTAACATTCCTGTTGCCACTTAACAGACATTCACCAAACATTTTTGAAAATGAATAGCTGAGTTGGATATTTTGAATTTGTACCTGATCATTTCTTTCTCTAAATCAAAACAAGCCTGATTTTGAATCCTAAAAAAACTGGCAACTAGCTTCGTGGCCTTGTGTGCATTACATATTCCCTGTTAATTTTCTCATTGGTAAAGTAGAAATGATAATAATAATAAAATCCTACAGTTTTCTTAGGAGGGCTTAGTGAGATAAAGTATAGAAGTTCTTTTATATCCAATATTTTACTTTCCATGGTTTTAGGTATCCACAAGCAACCAATGTCCAAAATATTAAATGGGAAATTCCAGAAATAAACAAAATAAGTAAAATAAACAGAATGAGTAAAATAAGTTTTAAATTGTGCATTCTGTGTAGTGTGATGAAACCTTACACAGTCCTTTCTGGCCCACATGGGTCATGAGTCATCTCTGTCCAGCATATCCAGTTTATATGCTAACACTTCATCACTCAGTAGTTTTCTCAATTATCAGATTGACTGTTGCAGTAATCCTTATGTAGCAGTAAGATGCTACATTGTAATGCCTATCATCTCACATTGATAACAAGTGAGAACAGAAGGTACTTTGAGAGAGATCATATTTACATAATTTTTATTAAAGCTATTGTTATAACTTCTAGTTTATTATTAGGTGGTATTGTTTGTCTTTTCCTATACCAAATTTATAAACTTTATCATAGGTGTGTATATACAGGAAAAAACAGAGTAAATATAGAGCTAAGTACTACCCCCCAGTTTCAGGCACCCACTGAGAATTTTGGAACAAATTCCCATGAGTGAAAGGAAGAATTTGTATATAAAACTCTCAATAGATAACTATAATATTGCTGTGATAATAATGTTATTAAACCTTCATATCTCTCCTCATCCTGTCTACATAATGAATGTATTTGACTGGAACACTTTTTGGTCACTTGTTTCAAAGTTCCTATAACGGCAGGGCGTATGGGTAATATGGTGATTATGAATTTCCCCAAGTCCTTTGTTACTAGAGTTTCAGTTCTGCTATCAATCATCTTGTAAACCAGGTCTGCCTCTAACTCCTAGCCATATTTTTCAGTTTTTATTTGACAAAAGAATCCAAGAACAGGACTATTCTAGTGTTTTTCAATTTTTATTATTATTTTTAGTAGGCAATATACAGAATCAAATATCAACATGACTAATAAGTCATACCCTGGACAGGCCTACTCTCATAACTTGCCCACCCCATTCCTTAGCTTCTGGCCCTCTCTGATAATCATTGTTATTATTTTCTTATACATCTGTTTTTCTCCTTTTCATATACAAAAGGTAGCATGTTTTATATAGTGCTATAAACCTTGCTTTTATCACCTAACAATACATCCTAGGGGCCTTTCTACAGAACATTCGAGTCTGGGTTTTGTGTTTTGTTATTACAACCGCATGGGGTTCCACCATGTGAATGAACCATGGTTTATTTAGCTAACAGCTTTGTGTAAATATTTATGGTTTTTGCAGTCTTTCACCATTACAAAAAAAGCCACAAGAAATAATTTCATACTTAAGTATTTCATTTGTATTCAGATAATTGGGAAAATAAATTCTCAGAAGTGGTTTTGCTGGCCAAAAAGTAAATGTACTTATCATTTTGATAAATATTGTTAATTTGGTCTTCATATGAATTATATCATTTTCTACTTCTAGCAACAATGTCTAAGAGGGTGAATGTTATGGTATAAATCTAAAATATACCCTCAAAGTCTCATGTTCAGAGATGGGGTCTGACCAGAAGGGGCGGGTCATTAGTGGCATGACTTGGAAGGCTGTATTCTTGCCTCTGGCCTCTCTCTCTCTCTCTTTCTCTCTCTCTCTTTCTGGCTGCCAAGCAATGAACAACTTTCCTCTGCCATGCTGTTCTGCCTTGTGGTTTCTGCCTTATAGCCTGTCGACTACTAAAATTGTGAGCTAAAATAAACTTTTCCTCCTTTAAATTTTGGGTCTCCAGTATTTTGTCCCAGCAATGACAAAGCTGACATACAGTGAAAAATCTGTTTAAATGGATAGATGAAGATAAATAATGAAAACAAGCAGAACCATGGGTAAAGGGCATTGACACATTATAAAGTAAAATTTTATTATTTATTAGAAATGGGAAAGTTCTACGTTGGTTGTACTGAAGGTAAGCATATGAGATCTACGGCAAAGCAGAATTTATACTGCCTTTTCTAGTAACAATGGCAACTCCCCTCTGCTTAGCCCATCACAGACTGTGAAGCCTCAGAACATCATGTGGAGTATTTGACTCTAGACCTAGGGTTTTTCTTGCAAGAGAACCCAGTTGGAAGCCAAATATTCTTACCATAATTAGTCTAGAGTTCACCCTCCACTGCCTTCCTCATGCTTCTTCTTATTCATCTACTCACTGTCATTCCCACTTCTCATGTTATTATTTCTTGACCCCCAACTCTCTTAAGGGTGGTGAGATGGACTCTTTGAGGCCCAGGTTCCATATTTTCAGCCTATCACTGGTTTTAGTCACAGCCACACTGGACAGTTTCAAAGCGCATTGACCCACAGCTCCCACCACAAGCACTCACCGTATCTCTTCACTCTTCTGCCTTGGGGCATCTTCTGAAACCACAGGATCTCATTCATCCTGGAAGTGCCAGTGGGGACGTACTGAAGCCCTGGTAAGTGATTCTCAACCAATGGTGGGCAGAAGTTAAAGAATAAAATGCCCCAGTTGCCATTTCTGGAAAGGAAATCTAAGGAGTAATCTACAATCTTCCTCAAAGAGCACCCAGTGATATTAAGACCCAGTTTTCCACCATCATAGTCAGCCTCATGACACATCCTAATTGTTTTTTCCTTCTCCACGTCTCTCTGTGTTCTACATCCTGACTCCTGCTTCCTGGAATCTTCTCCCAAAGACAACTCATACCAAAGCCCTCATCCCTGCTCTGCTTTCAGGGCAATTCCAACAAAGGAAGCTGAATCTATGTTTCAGTATATGTCAGTGTGTTCAGGCAAACAATAAGCAAAGTTTCTAGGGGTAGGAAATTTGGGAAGGGAGGTGTTGAAGCTGCAAACCATCCTCAGTGAAAAGGCTTGAGCAGGAGTCAGGTAAATTGACCCATTCATGGATTTGCCTCTGAATTATTGTTTGATCTTGGTCAAATCAATTCTGTCTGGACTATAGTCTCTTCATATGTCGAAGGGAGATAATAAATTCCCCTGTTGCCTCATAGGGCTCTTAGCTATTTTCATGTACCATTTAATTTCTATTAGGTGTTTCCAGCACCCACCTCATGCACCCTGAGTTGAAGGGAAGAGTTCTTAGAAAGAGATCAAAGAGGTTGAAACTCATACTTTTTTTTAAAATCGAGTTTATTTTCTGTAGGACTGTTTGGCTGTCTTAGAACTGTTCTTGCTTGAATTGTTTGGCTCATTCTTTTTTAAAGATGATTTCATTCTCTTCCCTCCCTTATGTTCCTGTTATAGTAAGAGCTGGCCCTCCCACTGCTTTGAAGAACCTTGCTTTTGGGAGACTCAGAGGACCAGGATAGTATCCCATGGAAAAGGGCCAGCAAAAGAGCAGCTGAGGCCAGATATGTTCCACTCCCTAGGAAGGTGGCCTGGATACTACAGGCCATGTTTTGTCCCTTAGGGAGTGGGCATAGGAGCACATTTAACCTGGTTCCAAACTAGCTCTAAACCACAGAAGACAAAGGGACTCACTGGCCATCATTCCTGGTCCACCCTCACTCATGGGGGAGGAAGAGGGGGAGGGAACTAAAAGGGAACTAAGAGAGG
>RJWT010043685.1:0-11916 GCA_004365215.1 Cuniculus paca
TAGTACAAATCTAGTCTTTGGATATTAAGTAATTTGCCTAAGATCACACAGAGAGTAGATTAGAGATCAATCCCAGACCTCTGACTCTAAATCCACCGCTCCTTCTTTACTAAGGAATTCTATTGAAAAATGTTACTCTTTAATGTTAAAACCAAAAGAAAATGTGTCCACTGGATTGTTGATTGCAACACAAGAAAAATGGAAGCAATTCAAATGACAATACTAAGGAATAATGAGGGCGCCAGGCGTGGTGGCACACTCCTATAATCCCAGCCCTCAGGAGGCTGAGGCAGGAGGACTGTTGCAAGTTTGAGACCAACCTGGGCTACAAAGTGAGCCCAAGGCCAGCCTGAACGGTATAGTGAGACCATGTCTCAAAAAGAACAAAAAAAGGGCTGGGGATCTAGCTCAGCAGCGTAAGCACCTGCCTGGCAAGCACAAGGTTGTGAGTTCAATCCCCGGTGCCGCAAAAAAAAAAAAAAAAAAAAAAAAAAAAAAAAAAAAAAAAAAAAAAAAAAAAAAAAAAGAAAGAAAGAATAATGAAGGAAACTGGCAAAGTCACTAAAAATATTATTAACAATTAAAAATCAGAATGTTTGCTGATCATAGCAACACAGAAACTTCTCAAACTGAAAGAAAAAAAATGTGTATGCACTTTATCAGTGAAACTAACCTAAGTATAAATCAGGGCAGACAGATCAGCTACCAGAAGGCACTATTTCCAGGGACAAGAATCCTGGAAACATTTTTCTTTACAGATTTCTGTTAATACCATTCTGATGTCTAGATGATCAGTAAGTTTGAGATACAACTTTCTTTAAATGTTTTAATTTCATGTGTTACGTGGGATCTTTCATAATTCTTCCCTTTCTCGTTGGGGACACTAAAATACATCCAAACCAGGCTTGTATCTGTAATTGCAGCTTGACGTTGACCGCAGTTATTGTGCTGTCACAACAGTTTGGTGTGTGGGTCCGAAGGGAAAAGAGGAATACTGAAGGCAGCGAGTAACTGACTCTCTGGAAAGAGGCCCTCTCAGGGCTTCCAGCAGCCTCACCCAGAACCAAGCACCTTCTCCTCGTCAGAGCCTCCTTCCAGCGTCTCAGCGTCCAACCACCCCACATCCACCACCCAGATTGGGAAGATTTGAGGGTTTCTAGTGATTTAATCAGACAATCTGGCCACAAAGAGTAGGACTCCACTTCAACTAGCTCAGGTTATACAGGAATTCACTGTAGGACTGCTGCAGGGATCATGGTACCCCAAAGCACACGAAGTTCAGCCAGACCTGAGAGGTCCTCCTCTCCCTTCCCCTTTGTTCCCTTTCTCCTCTTCCTCCTCCCTTCTCTTTCTCCTTCTCTTTCCTTCTCCTCTTCCTTATTCTTCTCTGCCTCTCTCGGTGTCTCTCTTTGTGTGTCTCTCTCTGTCTCTGTGTGTGTGTGTGTGTGTGTGTGTGTGTGTGTATGTCTCTCTCTCTCTCTCCTCTCTCTCCCACCTCTCATCTCTCAATTTCTCCCCTGACCTGCCAGCCTGGATCCTGCTTTACATCAACACTCGCAAGGAGCACAGCCCCAGCCAACCCCTCCGCAAGATCCTGACACCAGTCTGTTCCTGGTGGTTTTCACCTGTAAGGTGAGAACTGCGTAGAGGGTTCTATGCGCGGCAATTCGGCTCTTCCAACGGCACGCTGCAATGCCCTATTCATAGTTTAGAATCAACTGGGATGGGTGTATTTACACTATGGAAATAGGCAAGCTTATAAATCAGAACTTTTTTCCTGGAAAGCCAGATATTAAACATTTATCAACCCACTACTGTCCCGAGGCCAAAGTGGGAAAGAATCACAGAAAATGAGTGTTTCCAATCCACCTAGGAATTCCAAGCAGGGAAGTAGAATGCAGAGGGACAACACAGCCAATGGAGAGAGAAAAAGAAAGACTGAGGGAAACCAGCCCTGCACACGCAGATATGGCTCATCAATAGGTGATCTTTGGTGACTACTCTCACACCTCAGGTTTGCTTTTTTGTGCTTGACACTTACTCTATTTTTCTCTTTTCTCACTTGAAAAATGCTATTTCTGTCACCGCTGCTGCCCTGGGCTGTAACGAAGCAGCTGACATCCGCTCAGAAGCCACCAAGAGCAGACACAGTACGAAGGGGTCACAGCTGTGAGGCAGACAAGCAGGTGCCAGCAGAAAGAAAGCCCTCCATGAGCAGCCACCTCTGCCGCACTGCTGTGGACTTGGGGCTCCTCTTAAAATAGAATAATAAACGTGCAGGTCTAGAGTAAGCGGCAATTTTGGTTTTGGGGAAAGCTGACACTCAGTCGGATGAGAATAACCCTGAGAAAGTTTGTTTTCAGCATTTTGGGCTCAATTAGGCAAGAAAAGTGCCTGGGGAGGCACAAAGACCAACCAAAACCCAGGATAGTTATAAGGGCGCTCTCCTTCGAATTCCCAGGCAGCATTGCCTCTGCCTTTGGGGAAAAGTGGTGCAGCCTTGACACTCCTGGAGGATGCTGTCTCTGTGCCCAACTCCTCTCCAAGCCCTGCTTTTCCCCAATAATCAGCATAAGAAAAGCTGACAGAAACCAGAAAGAGGTCATGTCTTGCTCTAATCCCCAGTTGTCTCATCCAACTATCACAAAACGAAAGGGAAAGATGGGAAGAAATAGGGTCAGTAAGCGTGGTGGATGAAAACCGAGATGGTTAGAGACAGCAGTGTAGACAAAGGGACCCCCAAACTAACATGGAAGGAACAGGCCAAGAATAAACGGCAAGGACATCCACAGAGCACAGAAACGCAAGACTTGGTTGTTACATTCAAAGGTGCCTGAGCTCATCAGCCATGGGTGAAATTCAAATTAAAAGCCACAGTGGGAGATAAAAAGCCACAAGACAACATGCTCCCCTCCCTAACAACAAAACAAAGCCAGACAACTGGCAAAATCAGGACTTTGAGCCCATCGGACGGCTGAGGTCACAAGGCAACCAGAACTAAATCCCAGAGAGACAAGGCCCTCCTAGAAGGAGAGGACACAGGGACCCTTCTACATTTGCTGGAAGATGTGCTGCCATAAGAGAGGATAAGAAGTGCTAACTTTATAATAAATTCTCACAAACCCAGCATGGATTGGCAGACAATTAAGAACTCCTTTGAGCAAAGAGGGTACTGCCAGGCTCTGTCCCACAAATTCTGCCAGGTGCTCAGAAGAAAGCAGGCAGGCAGGAGACTGAGAGAGCCCTGGCTGGCCCACAGGGACAAAACCCCACCCACTTTCCAGAAGTCGAAGCCTTAAACTACTAGGATAGGGATAAGCAAACCCCCATCCCCAAGGCCCAGGTCAAAAATCACCACTGGAAAAGGGGTAGAAGACCAACCATTTGTCTCTAGAGAAGAAGTAGAAGAACTCCCCACCTCCCTTGTGAACCTAAAACTCAGTAAAAAGCCACAGCAATCTCCTCCCTAGGGAGTGAACGGGGCGAGGGGGCCTCCTGCATCTGGTCTTCCATAACCAGCTAAGCCTATGTGCCCCACCAGAATGGCTGAAATTAATAGAATTAATAATGCCAAGAAGCGGCAAGGATGCAAAGCGATAGGAACTCTCAAACACTCCAGCATGAGTGTGAACCTGCAAAACCACTTTGGAAAACAATTCGGTAAATACCCACTAAAGCTAAACACGTTAGCGTATCCAGGCAATTCCATTCTGCAGAATTCTATTCTTAATATATATCCAAGAGACCTGCGTGCATCCATGCGCCCAAAGGCATGTGAAAGGGCACTCACGGCAGAACTATTGCATGTAACCCCCACATGTAAACAACCCAGGAGCTAACAGTATCATGTATGGCTTGTACAACCCTGGTTTCCTCACTCAGTGGAAAGAGCACCACGCAACAGTGATAACAGGCACACTACTGCCACCTGCAACACACATAAATCCAGCCAACCTGTTGGCAAAGAAGCCGATTTTTTTTTTAAAAAAAGAATCCTCAAATTCATTTCTATGAAGTTCAAAAACAGGCATAAATCATATGTAATGATGGAAAAGAGACAGCAGTTATCCTCTGGAGAGAAACAACCCAGGGAGGATGGGGGTGTGGGGCCCAGGCAATGTTCCTGTGATCTAGCTCAAATTGTGAAAACTTCTTCAAGCTATGTTTTATGATTTGAGCCCTTTTCCATTTCATCATTACACTTCAGTTAAAAAGAGAAGTTTTGGGTCCAGGTATTAGTGCACTCACTTAATCCCAGAACTCTGGGAGGCTGAGACAGGAAGACTGCAAATTCAAGTCCAGCCTGGACAACTTAGTGACTTACTGAGACCCTATCTCAAAGTAAAAAAAAAAGAAAGAAAGAAAGAATGAGTTAGGGATGCAGCTCAGCACAAAGGCCTTGGGTTCAATCCCCAGTGACCATACACACACACACACACACACACACACACACACACACGCAGCTTTGGGCAAGGCCTTTGTTCCAGTGAGCCACCGTCTTGGCTGGACTTAGGACCCCTTGGCTCCCCACAACTGTATATATGTCTTAATGTTTTTCTTCTCACCATGAGTTGCACTGGAAGTGGTAGATTGGAATTAACTGATTAGAATTCCAATAACTTCTCCATGGGATTATAATTATAAACCTTCCTGAACCATGAGGATGGGAAAAGTTTCTCTATAGGAAAGTGGATGGACCTTGATCCTAGACCAAGGGGTTTAACCTTCATTCCACAAGTATAAGTGCCCCAAAGGTTTTGGGGGCCATTCTAGGTCCAAATTATAGCAATATAAACTAGTTTTATCATGAGGATCCTTCCTGCTACCCTTTTATAGAATCATTTAACAAATGATGGTACATGCATAACAGAATACTACTCAGCAAGGAAAGAGAGCCAACTGTTGATACACAAAACAACTTAGCCATCCAAGGGCATCTCAAGAGCATTATGCTGAGTGAAAAAGCCAATCTCAAAGCTTTCCATGCTATATGGTTCCATTTATATAACAGATGACAAAATTATAGAGCTGGACAACAGCTTAGAGGTTGCCAGGGGTTAGGGAAGAGGGAGGGAGAGGAGTACTGTGACTGTAAAAGCAGAGAGAGCCTTGAATAATACAAGTCAGAGAATCAATCTGACTCCTTCTATGTGCCTCAACTCTGACTTTGCAAGACTTAATGTTTCCACCCTCGCTCATCACCCACATCCCAGTCCACGGCCACCCCCAGCAGCTGCCTGTTTATACATTAATATGCAGTCAGTGAGCAGTGTCTTTGCCCTTGATTAAGGGACCCTATGGATTTGGGGCCCTCCACAGTGGCAGCTGTCCAGGAAGGAAGGGACCTGCCCTTCCACTGTAACTGTTTTGGCCCTTGAAGGTCTCCTTGAGGAGCCGACAGCCCCCAGACACAATCAGTGCATCACTGCCTTGTGAGTTTGGAAGGGTTGTTTCATTTTACATTATTTTTCCTCTTGCTTCTGTTTCTTTCCTGGATGTAATTCTATTAGACTGCTATTAAAAATAAATGTGCTCTTGGGGAGCACAGTATGTAGGGGATAGAATATGTCATCTGTGGATCGTTTTGAAATCAGACCCCCGGGAAGCCTCCAAGCGCATAGCAAAGGCAGACACAATCCATTTACAAAGGAGGCTTAAGGAGGCTGAAGAGCTTGCATGAACAGGCAACTCCCCAGTGTACTCATGGATGGCACAGTGGCCCCAGGAACCAAATAAGGAGAGAAGGTGTGTTTCACAGTTGCACATCAGGAAGGAAATCCAGGCCCCAGACAGAGGCACAGCATCCTCAGGTACAACCAGTCCCTGAGCAAAACTAGGAACCAACACAGAAGCAGTGAACCAGGCCCACGCTCACCTGTGCAGTAAGAATACTGCCTGGGGTAGGGGAATGGCTCCTGAGGGGACAGGACATTTGGGCTGGGCACAAAGGAGGAGGAGCTGGCCAGGCAAAAAACAGGAGAGGGGCAGTAACTCCACAGGAAGGGAACAGCGTGAGGGGAGGCACAGAACTATAACAAGAGCACTGGAACAGTTTGTGAGCACTGCATGCACAGAGAAACAGAGGGAACTAAGACTAGAAACTTGTCTATCATGATGAAGAACTTGGGCCAGGCCACGGCACACACCTGTAATCCCAGCGACTAGGAAGGCTGAGGCAGGAGATCTGAAAGTTTGACGGCAGCCTGAGGAACTGAGAAAGATCCTATCACAAAATTTTAAAGAGGGACAGGGCGGGGGCTGAGGACATAGGTCACTGGTAGAATGCCTCCCCAGCATGGAGGAAAAAACGAACTTGGTGTAAGTGATGACCAAACATTGGCCAGTTTTAATTTTTTCTTTTAACATTTTAAGTATTCATTGAAAAGTAAAAGAATTACCAAACAAGAATGAAAAGGACTCTAAATACACAATAGGGACAGAAAAAGGAAAAACACGTTATTTTTCTTCATTCAAAGGAGCTTCAGTAGATATTAATTTATGGAACTAAAACGAACTGACTTTAAAACATTACAGTAGTGTGGGAAGCAGAGCAGTGATCGCGTACTTCAGAACGGTTACTGGAGCGGTCCTGTGTGAGCAGGTAAGTTGCAGGGCCGAAGACAAACAAATGGCCCCAGGAAGTTAACGTGTTAGTGTGGCTGGACTGTAACCACTGCCTCCTCTTGGGGCATGATTTGTCAAACGCACTTTTGCTGGTTAAAAAATAATAAGAAAGCTGAGCTGTAGATGTAGCTCAGCATGAGAATATTTGCCTAACATGAGGGGATCCTGGGTTCGATTCCCAGCACCACAAGAAAAAAAAGGAAGAGAAAAAAAGGAAAGAGGAAAGTGTTGGGCAGTTTTTAAAGCAGTGGAGGCTCCCAGCTTGAAACTGCAAGCCCCTGGCCTCCAGAGTCTGCACCCTGAGCCATCCATTGTCTCCATTAGGAGAGCCTGCAGAGCCACCTTGAGAGGCTGGGAGCCATGTGATGATGGAACGACCTCACAGATGTCTGCCCAGGGTGCCTGAGAGCCTCCTGGGAGGGACACATCCTAGGAGAAGAAACAGCCTGTTGGGCTGTTCAAAAGCCCTAAGGATGGGGCAATTCTAAGCCAGAGGGGTGCCTGCCTCCTCCAATTTGTCTCCAGATCCGTTACACAGCCCTCCATCTCCTGCTAGACATGACGATGTAAGTAAAAAACGGAAACACCTTAGAGGACAGGAAGCCCAGCTTGGGGGCCCCTCTAAGGCACAGTAAAGTTGGAAGAGGCAGCTTCCTCCCTATCCCTCTGGACCCTGAGGGCTTATGATGTGAGCAATAAGAAACTACAACAGAAGTCACAGCCAGGCAAAGGCTGCCAGAGAGCAGAGCGTTTCTCCTGGCCAGGCCAACAGACTTAGTCCATTTGGGCTGCTGTACTAAAACGTGTGCAACACCTCCGTCTCACAGTTCTGCGGGCTGGAAGCCCAAGGTGAAGGCGCCTACAGATTCAAGGTCATATGAGGTCTGTTCGCTTTCTCACAGATGACGCATCCTCACTACATTCTCAGGTGGCAGAGGGGGCAAGTGTCTTCCTGGAGTCTCCTATGTATGGGCATGAAACCCCTTCATGAGGGCTCCAACCTCATGATTAGCCTCCTCCCAAATGCCCCAACTCCTAAAGCCACCACCTCGCAGACTAGGGTTTCAACCTCTGAATTTTGGGAAGACAAACATTCAGACTACAGCACCTCCCTCCCGCCGTGATGCCCACCACAGGAATGGCCACGCCCGAAGTCCTCCAGGCTGGCATGGAATGGACGTGAACACAGCAGCCCTGCTCTGAGCTCGTGGGAAATGTGCCCTGCAGAGTTGCCGGGGCCCAGATGGAGTCTTGGCAGGGGCAGCCAGGACTGCAGTCTGTTAATCTGTGTCCGTGCACCTGGGGCAAAGGCAGAACTGCCCCGCCACAAGTTCCCATTTGCCAAATTCTAAATGAGTGTTATCCAAACAAGGAAATATTAATAATCTCAAGACAGCCTAATGCTAAAGCAGAGTCAGAATCTAATGACGACAAACAGAAAACTTTTAAGACTCTGTCCTCATTCGTATTTTGACGTTAGCTCCTCTGAGCAGGTAAATTTTGAGTGGTAGCCATCTGTGCAATGATTTTCCAAATGCTCCTATTATTCCCAGTTAGGAAAATGTTTTCCAATACCCCCATTATTTTCCTATTTCCTTTGGCTTGTGTACAAATGTTTAAATAATATGGGATTTCAATGGTGCTTTTATTCTTTGATTTGATTGGTTTAAGTCCCTTTCCTACTATTTGAAGGCAATATGTTAGAAGATAGGAACAGCTCTTTGGAAAAATGAGACACTACAGTAGCCATTGCTGCTTTCTTATTGTCCAACTTGAAGATCTTTAATGCTATTCTCTTTTATCTGGTTTTATACTACTTTGTTTTGTTTGAGTTTATTGTCTGTAAATGTATGAACAACCATTTTGAAGAAAGCAAGAGACACTAGGGTAACCATTGTTAATCTCCTGTTGTTATGTTTTGAAAACCGGTATAGCTTGCAGTGTTCTGTTTTGAAATGCTATATTATGTTTGACTCTATTCTGTTTTCTTTTGCTTTGTTTTGTTTTGTTTTGTTTTGTTCTATTCTCTTTAAAATAAAAAAAATAAAATTTATTTATGTACATCATTACATTTAAAAAATAAATAAATAAATAAATAAATAATATGGGATTTTCAATACACAGTTACGATTAATCTTAGACTACCAAGTGTCAAGACCAAGGATTTGAATAAAATAGTAGGAGAAAATTCTTTTGTTTAATGGGCTGCCCTAGTGATGAGAGGACAATAGACAGGAAGGAATAGTTATCACAATGTGAGATGTTAGGAAATTTCCAGGAAAGTTTCTGCATGCTCATTAAACTGGGATAATCCCTGTCTTTGATGTAATGAACACAGTGTGAGCAATAAAATTACCTAAAGACTTCTACAAAAACTTCACACTACTCTGTGCTACTTTGGCATTCCAAGGGCCCATCTCACTGATGGACAATCTGGAATAGCAATCAAAACCAAAGTGACACTTCCTTTCCAGACCCAAGCTAAGGACTGTGTCACAAACAAAACTCAAGTATTATTATGCTGAGTCAATGCATCAGTACAAACTAGCCTTCCTTCCACTCCTCTAACATTCTTCCCCCTGGGTTCCCAGTTGGCCTCTTCTACAAAAACACTCAGAACCCAAGTCTTTGCACAGCTCACTAGTTCACACTCCTATCTCAAATCCCCTTCTCAGGGAATGGGGTAGCTCCACACTGTCAACAATGTTCTCTCTCAGTTATGGGTATGGTCACTTAAGCCAAGAGTTCTCGGGGTCTTTGTTCTGTGAGGCCTCATACATCCCTGCTTTTTCCAGTACAGCAGCCAGCACCCTGCCTGGAGTCCCAGGACCCTGGTAAAAATTAAATGAAAAAAAAAATATATATATATATAAAGCTACTTTGAAAGTAGTGCATATGGAGCTTACAACTGCTTTTAAATGGACTATTATTACTACCAGTATTATCATCAGAATGATCTGAGAAATGGCTTTGCCTTTAGTAGAACTCATTTACTTATGGATAATACTGGGGATAGATGGGGGTGAGGATTTCCTTCTGCGCTTAAGGAAAGGCGCGCATGTGCATCGATCAAACAATTGAAAACAGTGAGGTGGCCACAGTGAGGAGACAGAAAGCCATCTTCCAGGCCACTGGCAATGTTTCTGTTTCTTAATTAGAGAGCTAATGACATGAGTGGGTGTCTTTTGTGAAAAATACAAGCTATACATTTTATAGGTTTCTGTACTTATATTTTTTTTTCACCAGAAACATTTTTTAAATATGTGGCCCATCTGGCTCAAGTCAATAATACAAAAGCCATAACATGGGCTTTCACAAGATACCCCAAAGTTGTCCTGTGGGCAACAGAACTCACTTGATGGATCTTAAAAGCTTGTCAATTAGCAAATTCAAAATTTGCTTTATACTGGAAAGCCATATATATCCCTAATTAGATGAAAATTTCCTGATTACAGTTCTCTGTGTCAAAATAATTTATTAGTCTTGGCCCTGCTATAATATACATGTTAGAAACACATAAACAGAGTGCAGAAAAGTCAAATGTTTTCATTTATTTATGGGCATACAAAGCAAACCTCCCCCTACTGAAAGTTCGTGAACAATTAGAATTAAACACAGTAATACACATGAGACCAGGTAATTAACAGGCAAACTGATCATCTTACAGGACAGCCTGAAGTCTATAATGTTCTGTTGCAGTCTTAGCTAAATCCACCAATGCAACTCTTTCCACTCTTGGTGCCATTCAATCCAACATATATGTCTGGACCTCTGGTATGTTCATCTCTCTTCTGGTCACTAAAAGGATCAAGAAGCAGCCGGGCGTGGTGGCGCACACCTGTAATACCAGCACTTGGGAGGCTGAGGCAGGAGGACTGCTGTGAGTTCAAGGCCAGCCTGGGCTACATAGTGAAACCCTGTCTCCAAAGAGACAAAAAAATAAAAATAAAAGATCAAGAAGCATAGCCCTGCCTTGCAAAACCAGCGTTGCCAGCATTGTGCCCTCCAAAGACTGCAAACTTCTCACGTAATGGTAGGCATGACTAGTAAAGTCACATGAAATTACTCATTTCCTGACTTTTTTAAAGAGTGGTTTCCTATTTACTTATTTATGCATTCTTACGTCCTTCCACAGTAGATCTGTTTTTCTGAAACATTTCCAAATGAACTAAAATTAAATGTGTGTTTTTCTATTTCCTGTGGAAAAGAACTGGAGAAGTCTTTGGAAATCACCTGAATTTCATCAATTCCATAATAGCCTTCCCTAGAATTAAAAAATAAAACTGGTAAAATAATAATGAGAAATGAATAGTTTTTATAAAATTTTGAAGTGGGAAATAGTTTTATTCTAACTGCTACCTCAGCTCCCATGAATCTTTCTCCAAATGAGTGAAGTATATCACAAGTATCAACACCCAAATGCAAGCAAGGCAGCTCACTGGGAAGGAAGCAGTGCCCATTTATACTTAAGGAACCAACACACTAAGTCCCTTAGAGCTCCCAGGTAAATGCTATCCATGTCCTAAATGCCTCCACACCCACTCTCTGAACTGACATTTTCCTGCCAATAAGGTGAAAATCACTTTGAATTTAAATAGGCCAGGGAACTTGATAAGACATGAGAAAGCAAAAATGCGGCAAGTGGGAAATAGAGAGGACCCCTTTCCAGGGTTAGAGCTTTGTCCCAGATCTTGGGCAATAGCAAGGAGCCCATTCAAATACAGTGTTGAGCTACCAGTCTTGACCTCAGAGAGAAACTATCAGAAGAAAAGAGGAAACTGCTCTATAGATTTCTGCCAGCTTCTGAATTCAATGTCAGGTTTGGTTAAAGAAGAAATGGAATATAAGGGAGCTAGAATGTATACTTTTCCTAAAGACATTTAAAAGTATGCTTTTCCAAAATACCCTACCCAGAGCCAGGTATGGTGGACACACTTACAATCCAAACAATAGGGAGGCTGAGGCAGGAGGATCACTGAGTCTAATGCCAGCCTGTGCTATACAACAAGATTCTGTCTTGGAAATCCAAAAAATACAATAAAATACTTTATACAGGAAATGTTAGTTTCCTATCCAGATGGAAACTCCTCTCCTTCCTCAGCAATAGATCAAGTTTTATTCAGTATGGAAATAGCCCTTTTTTTCTTTTTGCGGCACCAGGGATTGAACTCACAACCTCACACTTGCCAGGCAGGCGCTTAAGCCACTGAGTTAAATCCCCGGCCCTTGTCTTTTTGAGACAGGGTCTCGCTATGTCATTCAGGCTGGCCTCAAGCTCACTTTGTAGCCCAG
>RJWT010043686.1:0-11919 GCA_004365215.1 Cuniculus paca
TCAGTAGAAGACTGAGAAACTTAAGAGAGGGTTCATAAGAATAAAAGCAGTCAGTGGACGCAGGAAGCTGAGAGTCTGGTCTTCAGAAAGGAAGCCAGCGTAACAGCGTGCACATACAGCTTGTGTCGCCACACACACTGCTGAGACGGAAATTCCAGGTTAAAGAAAAAGACCTCTGAGTTGTGAACTGTGCTCAGAACATGCGTGTGTGCACACACAAAATTCAAAAACAAATAAAAAGAGCCCTTTTAAAAACAAAAATTCACCCTATTTCTCTATTGGAGCCATATTAGTTCAATGGGCCTTTCACAGAAAAGTGTTCATACGCTGCGAAGTAAAATTCACACCACTCCGTTAAAGTCAGCTAAATAATTAGCATCCCTGTCCTGCCATGAGTTGCCTTTTTTTTTTTTTTGGCCTTTTCTAGCAATAAACATTTTCTGAATCTGTTAACAGCCTAAAAAACTGTTCTAGAAACTATAAACTGAAACCATGTAGCTTACTTATTTTTGACAGAGTGAATATTCAACTCAGAATAACTTAATTTCTCCTAGGCCTATGCTTCAAAAATTAACGTGAACTATGGCTCACCCCTGAAGCAAAGATAAGTTGACTTTTTAAAAAGATCAATAGCAAACAAGTGAAGAACAAATTTCAAATATTTTGCAGATTAACCTAATGTGCACAATTCACACACTTCATACTGGGTGTAGAAAAGAACATTTATTGTCTTAACAGATGATGAACCTGGGCTACCTTTATAAATAGTTGGTACTGTCTTGCAGTTCTTGGTCTATATTCCAGATACAAGGTGCCTAAGGAGAGATTTGTCCTCTATTACTAGAATGACATCCTGAAAGTACTGTCCAAAGCGTCATGGTGTTTATTAGTTCTATGGAGATTATAAACCATGTACCTCAATGTACCTCTTACTGTTAGACATGAAGGGAACTGTGTGAAACACAGGCCTTTGGGGGGACCGGTTTTCTCCTCCTTTTTTTTTAAATGGTACTGCAGACTGAACCTTGTGCTCCACATTGAACTACACAGCCCTTTTTTATTTTTTATTTTTTATTTTGAGACAGGGTCTTGCTGAGTTGCCTGCGCTGAACTTGAACCCACACTCTTCCTGCCTCAGCCTCTCCGAGTACTGGGATTACAGACATGCATCAGCACACTGGAAGTCCTCGCTTTCCTAGTACATAACATGAGGAACACAGATCAAATACACAGTCTACCTACTCACATGGCTCATGATTGAAAACAGGACAGAGTAGGTGCAATATTAAAGCAGCTTTGGCTTTTAGAATGTGCTAATTTTAATGATTTCTAAAAAGGTTCACATTTTCTTTTACTTATCAACTCAATATGAAAACAGTGGAATAACACGTAATGATGTAAGCAGGAGAAAAGCACTTACTTTTGCTTATGAGTCAGTACGAGTCTCAACTTTTAATTCATGAGGACTTCACTAACAATAACCTCTTAGGAAAAAAAAATACGGTTTCCACTAGCAAAGTCCCAAAGCCGCTAACACCTTTATAGAAAACCACTCACAGAGGTGAGGCAGTAACAGTGTCAAGTGAAAGGTCCCCATGCACTTTCTGCATTTGAAATACATTCTACTCAGGAAAAGCACATGTTCAAAACTGCGTAAATTCAATCTCTGCTGCTCCCTACACTAAACTGTCCCTTCCCGAGCTGTAGGGTCAGATACAGCCGCAGAGGGCAGACTGACGGAGACCAGGGTCCTGTTGCTGGAATTGAACAGTCCGGACTCCATCATTAGGCTACCGACTTCAAACTGCCACAGAGCCATCAAGTCACAGTGAAACTTCCCACAACAAGGTAACTTCAAAAAATATAAGGCTTTAAAATGAAGATCAAATGAGAAAACAAGGTATGTGATAAAAGTCAACCTATTCATGAAAGCATGGTCATAAAAAAGTCATATTTAGAATTTTCCCTGTATCTTCACAGAATGAAGATCTCTGTTCCTGCCATTCCAGTCCCACCTCCAAGGCCCCCCTTCTCAGGAAGTCTTTCTCGAACACCCCATGTAAAGCTGCCCCTCTAGTTCCTCTCAGTCACACCATGCCATTTCATTATGTTCAGTATGATCAGCTGTCTAAAGACATCTAGTGTTTTATGTTTACTCTCTGCTTCCAACACACACACACACTGAACTATGTAAGCTCTATGGGAGTCCGGGTGTCTCTCCTTGTGTTTCATTGTTGTACCTCAGTACATAGAGCATTCCATGCTGTTAGAAAGATACACAGGCAGGCAGGCAGGCAGGCAGGCAGGCAGGCAGGCAGGCAGAAAGAGATAAAACTAATAGGTTTAACAAATGAGGAAACAGTACTAAGGAAAAATACAATAGGGAGCATTTCCTGACACCTAAAATTATGTGAACAAATTTAAGTGATGTTTACACAAGTACTACATTTGTAAACTCATACGTCAAAATACAGTACTGGACAAGATATCATGCCTATACTATATCTTGTACTCTGAATACTACGAAGACAGCAATACACGATGTATTAATTATTGTAACTCTCCTACTAACTTGCTTTGAAACTGTTTTATTGTTATTTTTTTCCTTTAAAAAAATATACAGAACTGGCGAGAAATACAATAGATTTTGAAATACTGTACATACTGACTTGCCTTAGGCTTTTTTTTTTTTTTTGAAGTAGCAAAAAGAAATCTCATTCATTCCCCATAATTATGAAAATGTAACCTGGATATTAGTGTCCAGCAAAAGTGATGAAACATTTTATAAGATAGTCAGAATGGAAAACAATGGTACTTCTCAATTGTAAGGAAGATGTCTATTATTCTTTCCTCAATCGAGATAAAACTGACACACAACTAAATGCACAATTCAGTGAGTTTTGACATTTACAGCCATGTATGCCACACTTCAATGAAGATATTAAAGATTTCCATCATTTTGGAAAATTTCTATCAGCTACCTCACAGTTAAGTCCCATTATCTCATAGGCAATGACCTAGACCTTCTATCACAATAGTTTAGTTTTGCCTGTTTTTGAACTTCATGTAAATGTGAGGTTCATAATTGCTTTTGAGAGTATCAAAGCTCATTCATTTTCACTGCTAAATAGTACTTCTTTGTATGAGTATACCACTAATGACCCATCCTCCTGGTGATACATATTTGCTTCCAATTTGGACTATTTCTAATGGGGCTTCTATAAATATTCTTATACAAGAATTTTTGCAAAAATGTTCTTCTCTTGAGTAAATGCCTAAGTGTGAGATTGCTGGGTCACTGGAAGTAAATATTTAGCTATGTAATAAATTCACAGCTTTCCCAAGTGTCTATATCATGGTGTGCTAATCATGTTAATAAATTAAAACACATAATAGAAAAAATTTCCAGATATAATAACAAAAATGAAAAAGTACTTAGGAATAAAACAAACAAAAGATAAAATTTTTTATGATGAAAATGTTATTGAAGACTATGAAAGGAAACCAGAATAAAGGGAGACATACCATGTTCATAGAAGACTCAAAACTCAAATGTTTTTTTCTCTCAAATTTCTTTACAAATTCAATGCAACTCCAATAAAACTTCCAAGAAATTGAAATATAACCTAACATTTCTATAGAATAATAGCCTTCAAATAGTTGAGTAATTGTGTAAGGAAAAAAGAATGCAAGTTATCTACCATACCATATTTCAAAACCATTAAAAAGTTGTATTAAGCAAAGAGATGTTGATACAAAGATAAACCAAAAGAACAGAGATTTTGACTGCATTCACATTATCTTTGCAAATCTGACATTTAGAAACCAAAGGGGAAGCTTTGGCCTCCCAGGCTCAGGCCTACGGTCTTAGCTACTGAGCAGACTAAAGTAGGGGATTGCTTGAGCCAAGGAGTTCAAGACAAGCCTGGGCAACACAGCAAGATCCTACAGCAAAATAGTAACAACACAATGGCAGGGGGATAAGCCAATAAATGATGCATATTAAAAAATGAAATGAGATTCTGTATTTCATACAATATGCAAAAACAAATCTGGGATTGAATTGAGGCTTTCAAGTGTGAAGCAGAAGACTACGAAATGCTAACAAGAAAATGAGATTATCTTTTTAATATACAGACAAATTCCTAATGGCACAAAAAATGTAAAAAGGAAGTGATCCACATTAGGCTACATTAAGATTAAGAAGTTCTGATAAACCAAAGCTACCATAAATACAGAAAGAAAGAAAGAAAGAAAGAAAGAAAGAAAGAAAGAAAGAAAGAAAATAAGTTATTATCTATAGAAATAAAAAGATAAACCTGTAATTGAGAAGACTTTTTCAAAGTGTGAAACCAACAAAAGATTAGTAACCAGACCAGCTAGACAGCAAAAAATGGCAAAGAACAAGAAATGTGTTTCACAGATGAACTACAAATGTGGTCAATGAACATGAAAAAAAAATTTTTTTAAAGCCTCATCATGATCATTAGTAATAGAAAAGCAAATTCAATGCACAGAGACTCCGTGTAACATCCTCCCCATCCACCCCAGTAGCAAAGTGTTAAAATCTGATAATATCCAATGTTAGTGTGAATGTGGAAAACCCGGAACTCTAACACAGCTAATGAGACTACAAACTGGGGCAGCGCTGTGCAAGGCACAGATGACAACATGAGATGGAATCGAAGTTGAGCACCTGTCGTGCCTGGCCTTTCTGTGCTCAGTCACAGACTGTCTGCAGTCCTCAAAACTTTTTGGCTTCAAAACATTTTTATACTCTAAAAAATGATTGCTTACATGGTTATAACCACTGATATTTGACGCATTAGAAGTTAAAACTCAGTGTTTCAAATATATTCCATTTAAAACAATAAAAAGTACATATTATCATAAATATTTTTATAGAAAATAATCCTTTCCAAAAGAAACAAAATTTAGAAAATTCAGAATGACTTCCTCTCACATTTTTCCAAATCTGGTAAAACAGAAGATGGATTCTTCTATCTGCTTCTGTAGTCAATCTGGTGAAACACTACATATCACACGTACTCTGAAAAACTCCACTGTATAGAGCATGAGAGAAAAAGTAAAGAGAAAACCTTACTCTTATATTATAATATCTATCCTACGGACTCCATGACAAAAGGTGGGAGAACAGTTCTCCAGGGGTTTCCAGACCACACTTTGAAAACAATCTTCAAAAACTGTATTGTATTTGCATAATGTATACGATGTTCAACAGCACTATAACAACAACAAAATTGGGAGCAACCTAAATATTTATCAAAGAATGAATAAAGTTTATTTGCACAAGGGTATACTACCAGCAATTTAAAACAAACTAGAGAAACATGAATCAATGTAACATCTCAAATGCTGTTCTCAAAAACAAGTTGAAGGATGACAATTTACATAAAAGAAATCAGTTAGTGCAAAATTTCTATCAACCTGGAATATACTTAAAAGTACTATTTCTAACTAATGGATAAATGCCTAACTAGTACAAGTATAAAACAATGCACGGGAAATATAATCAAATATCTCCGCTTGAGGTATAGTCTTTAAAAAAAGAAAAAACTAGGGCCGGGGATTTAGCTCAGTGGCATAAACACCTGCCTGGCAAGCACAAGATCATGAGTTTGATCCCTAGTAGCAAAAAAAAAAAAACAAAAAAAACCACCAAACACACATATTTTTACAAAAAAAGAAAAAACTAAAGGGTGCCAAAATGTTAGTATTTTTCAGAGCTAAGGGATGGTTCTCCTGAATGTCACTCGGTCTGCTTCCCTTCCCATATTGGAAACAATTCATAATTTAAAAGGAGAAAAAATAATTGTTCTATTTAGTTTTAGAAGACAAAAATCTCTCATCTTCTGATCCTATCAGCCCAATTACATTAGTTCCCATTTTATTTTAGTTTAATATTATAAATGTTCTTCTAAAATACTTTCCATAAAATATCCTTTATACAAATGAATTTATGTTAAAATTCAAACACTAAGATAACTTTTAGATTCTTTTTAATGAATTAAAAGGTAGTTATTATAAAAATAATTAGGAATCAAAAACTCGGCTATTGCTTAGTAATCTACTGTTAATGGCATTTAAGAGATAAAAGAAAAAAAAAAAAACACCAAGGACCTGTGAACAACTTGATGTTAAAAGATCCAAAAGTTTTCCCTTCTAAAACCATACTAAGATATTAGCAATCTGTAGTTGAACAGGTAAAGAATTAATGATTTTAGGAATAAAACCACAAACTAATATAAAATGTAGAGGTATAAATTTGTCCCACTATGAGATTAACTTTATAAATATTATGACATGAGGAAATGGCAACAAGCTGTCAATTTAATGCAACTAATTTTTTCCAATTAATTTATATTCCGGCACATATTCATGTTTTTATTGCAAGCATCTGCCTATTTAAATAAAGCACTGTTTTCAGTACTCCTACCTACTCTGTTCTAAATTCTTTAAAAAGGATTTGTTAAAACTTAAATAAGACCATAAACTCAGAGATTTTACACACACAAATTTATTTATTCTGCCAGTTTAACACTTACTCTCAAGGGAGAAGATGGTGTGAAAACAAAAAAAAGCTTTATCCCATTGCTTTTTTACCTACCTAAAGAAAAAGTCAGACTATTTACTTTGAATTTCCAATGAAAAGAAGGCTCAAGCTTTAAGGACCACAGGTTTGTGTGTGTGTGTGTGTGTGTTTAAATGAGATAGCTACAAGATTTAAAGACTTTACTTTTAAATTTGCATTAATAACTTTTTTAAAAACAGTACTGTGCAGTACAGTACTACATTGCCTTGAGATCAAGCGCTAGCTTCTTACTTTTCTAATCAAATTTCACTTTAAAAAAACTGTCATATTCTCATGGATTTCTAAAACCTGCTATTCATTTTTTATTTTTCAATAAATCCATAAAAGACACTTGGTGTATACCAAGCATTATGAGCTCCATTAATTCTTACAAAAACCCTCTAAACTAGGTATTATCATTCTGATTTCACAAATACGGAAAACAAGGCCCAGATCATAAAGTAACTTGCTTAAGGTCCCAAAAGTTATAAACAACACAGAAAAGATTCAAACTCAGAGAACATGCCCAAGTGAAGTTGTACTTTTTAAAAAAGTTTCCACTAGTTCAGATTTTTCATGTGATGCTCTTAAATAGTTGGCAGCTGAAGCAATCTGTTTTTTCTTCAATAATAACGAAGATGTAAGATACGGGGGGAAGGGGACTAGTGCCCATGTTTATCAAATCAGTGGAGGGAAAAAAGAATGAAACCAGAGCCCAGGAAGTAAGAAAGGAGGGAGAGGACAGCGCACTCTAAGACCAGAGCGTCCGGAGGTGACGAAGAAGATGCAAGTAGAGGAATGTGGGAAGTGTGTGGCTGTCATCTGAACCTCAGCGAGGGAAGCTAGAGAGGAAAAGGAGGGTCCCAGGGAGCCGAGGCCTTGAGAGGTCTGCGATTTCCTGCAGGAAAGGAGGTCGGTGGAAGGAATGAGGAAGGGCAGTTCCGCAGCATCATACCCACTGCGCCTTTGACACAGGACTCGTGGAAGCGGAAGTAGTGCCACACAGGACCTAGGACCCCTCAGTCAGGATGTGCCCTTGGTTAGAAGGTGGACTCGTCACTCACGCAATAAGCGTGTGTACCTGTGCTCTCTTCATTCAACAGTCAGACCCGAACGTGACAAAAACCTCCTTTGCAATAGAAGGAAATAGTTTTAACATTCTATGTTAAATGTTTAAATGTTTAAATGCATTAATGTAAAAGGATTACTAGGAGACTAGTATTACGTGCCTAAAAAAAGTTTCAAGCCCTGTATATTTATACACATTTACTATTAGACATTTAGGATTCAACTGAGTTTTAACTTAAAAAAATTACTGGCGAGCCCATTACTAGCCAAGTGCAACCTGACCCAGGAAAGGGTTGGGGGGGGCGCGTCTGTCCCACCCGTTTCCACCTGCCTGGAGTGGGGACACGGGACCTACAAAGCTACTGGGAGTGTCGATTCATAGCTACCATACTGACACGACTAACACCAACGAGGGAAACGCAGATTTTTGGTAGCGTAAGATGGAACCTAAGCTTTGGCAAGAGTGGGCCTGAGCCAAACACCCTGAAATGAAATCAGGCTGATGGGACCAAGAGAGTATGGGGAGAAGACAACTGCCTCCAGAACGGTGTTTTATTTAACATTTAATGAGCATCTGCAAAAGGACTGCCTTTGCAATTTTTGTTAGTATGTGTTAGCAGTAAACAATGATTATATTCACTGCGGGTATATGTACATAATACACCTTAGCTCTTTTTTCATTCCCTCCCTTCATCTCCTGATCCCTTTCCCTTTTGCCAAAGATTAGTTCCCTATTTCCTATTGTCTACCCTTTATTTTGCTCTTTATTGATACTTTCAGTTTTTCATATAAGAGAAACCATGCAATATTTAAGCTTGTCTGTCAGATTTGTTTCACTTAAAATTATGGTCTTGAGGTGTATTCACTCACGGTCCTACAAATGACTCGTTTATCCTTTTTCATGGTAGAAGAGTGCTCCACTGTGTGTAAACATCATTTTCTTTATCCATTCATCTGCTGGTGGACATACAGGCTGCTATCCAGATTTAGCTATTATGAACTGTGCTGCTATAAACATGGGTGTGAATGGATCACTGTAATACGATGTCTTCACTCTTTTGAGAAGGAACCTAAGAGAAATAGCTGGGTCAAGTGGAATTTCTATTTTTAAATTTGCAGGGGGTGGGGTACCAGGAGTCAAACTCATGACCTTGCGCTTGCCAGGCAGGCACTTATGCCAATCAGTTATATTAATTTTTTGAGGAGTCTCCATACTGATTTCTACAGTGGCTATACTAATTTACACTCCCACCAATAACTCAGTATTCCCTTTTCCCTTGCAGCCTGGTCAGCATTTGTTATTATTTAATTTCTTGATGTAGCCTTTCTTTTTGGGGTAAGATGGAATCTCAATGTTGTCTTAATTTGCAAGAACTGCCTTTCCTTCATGTCTTTTTACCCTTAAAAATTAATTTAATAGGTAATACACGATAAAGTCTTTTTCCAAAGTTACAAAAAAGTAGCTAGTGAAGTCTCCCTAACAAGAATCATCCCCTTCCAAAAACAACTTAAGAAAATGTATTCACTTTTCATTTGTTATGGCCATACTAAGGACTGAACCCAGGGTCTTCACCTTGAGCTATATCCTTTTTGTTCTGTTTTTTGAGGCAGAGTCTCAGGAAGTCACTAAACTGCCCAGGCTGGGCTTGAACCTGCATCCTCCTGCCTCCCAGAGAGCTGGGATTACACCAAGGGATCCCCATGTCCACCTCTGCGTTTCTTTAAACTTTAGATTTCTTCTAATTCTGCCTGGCATTCCAATATAGTGATTCTTAACTAAATACCTGTACCATAATATGATTTTCTATGTCGTATCCACAATATTTGTACCAAGAACATTAGTACTTTAAAATCTAGGTCAGAGTTCCAGGTGCATAGAAGACTATAGATTTAAAAGAAAATCCTGGATTAGGTCCATGTCCTTTATTCTCTCACAGGACAAAATTTCTCTCTATATCCCACCAAACTTCTACTGAGTCAAATAGTAAATGTATCTACTGAAAGTCTATTTTAAAGAGGCCCCTGGGTGCATGTACTCACACATTTATAAACAGGATCCTATGCATCACAGCCCCCTTGTATCCTAAGTGTCAAATTCAGCCATAAGGTCAGCTATGGTTCCCCAAAGGAAGTTCAGGTACCCGGCGACAGTGTGTAAGGCAACTCTTTCAGACACAGGAAAAATTAGCACTTGTCGACAATTTTACTTCCTCCTTTCAAAATTTATACTATGGGAAGCTTTATCATATACACAATATATTAACATACCAGTACATGGTACAACTTAAGAGGACATATTGGGAGTGTACTCCACACTGAAAGGTTTTGTTAATAAAGGAATATAATAAATAAGTCTAGAGAAATAAACAGTATACAATGTGTTTACTTCCAAAATAAACATTCTGTTGAGTTTCTAAAGTACAAAGTGTTAATATTGGCGGAAATGACAGAAAAAGTAAATTGTAAAAGAGAGAGGTAAATGTTGCTTTCAACCATGTTGCTGTTAGAAAAGTTACTGAAAATGAAGTACTTGTATCATAGTTCAAACTATGGGCTCTGAAATCAGATTGCCAGGTTCCAATCCCGATTTCATGTCTTCCTTTGGGGAAAACTAAAGGACATCCTATAATGGGCCCTGTTCAAACATGTGTAGTATTAGCAGCCCAAAATGTTACCAACAATTATTATTAAGTAAAAAGAACAGCATTAAACAAACATTAGCTTTCTATAATAACGGGAGAGAAAGGTCTGAGTCATGTTTTAACTCAACATGACCTTTCGAAAGATGATTTTTGGATCTGAAATGAATTTAAACAAGTAACATTTTTCTCTCTTTTCTGCACCCGCCCCCAAATTCCCCTTAATATCACTCAGAAGACTGTTTTGCCTTGGAACAGCCAATGTAAATTAAACAATGCCAGACAGACACAGGAATATCTGTATGCGGTGCATCTTCCAGGGTTTACTTCTGCAAGGAACATGTTTATATTTTGACCTTTTGTCTTTTTTGAAAACTAAGAAACATTTTTAAACAATAGCAACTGGAATTCTTTCTTTAGTTTCCAAACACAGTAAACTGCACATGGCAGAACCTATTGCTGAAACATTTATAAATGTTACCACAACTGTGTTTATATTTGATTTTTTTAGATTGTTTTGTTTTCATGTAAGCCATGACCTGAAAATTTTAGCTCAAATTCTTTCCACAAAATAATTACATAATGGTATAGTCTGAGTCATTTTGAATTTCTGAGACACAAAACTCGCTCCCACAAAATGAAGATAATGATCAGCATCATAGTGAGATTTGTATAGCAGGGTTTATCATTCCAGTTAGACAGTATGGGTAAGCCTGCAAAGGACAAGAAAGGGACCAAAGACCATAGTAATTCACCCAACTCAGAAAAATTGCTGCATGTGTTTCTTTTCCACTGCCTCCTCTCAAGCAACTGATACAAAAATACAGGTTTTCCTGCACTGAAAAAGAATCAAAGAGAAAAAGCTGGGAATTCTGAAGACAAAAAGTACTTTTCTTTGGACCAGCTTTTTAGATTGTATCAAGCACCTTGGTGGAACACATAAAGCACACACAATATGTTAATGTAAGTAACAAAAAACGTTAATGTGCTACACCACTATGAACAAGACTAAATATATTTAGTATGGACTGTCTCTTTCTTTCACTTTTCTCATCTATTAAACCAAAAAGATCACGTATACAATCTATAAAAGTTTCTTAGCTATAGAAAACAAATTGAAGACATAGTTATTTCTTTTCTCTTAAAAAACAAATAAAAGAAAGGGGTTGATGCTCAATAAATATTTGTGCAGTGAGTGAAAGAGCCCAGCATCTTACTTTCCAATTTCCACAATTCCTTCTATGAGGCCCTCCTGGGTCCCAGCCCCCTTCTGGTGCTGTGACTCCGGACACTTCCAACATAGGCACTGCAAGACCATCACCTGAATCTCCTTCACTGACTTCCCCACCCAAAAACATGCCATCAATCCCCAACCTCCCCTGCAGAGCTTCTCTATAGCTACTACTTCCAAGAGATGACTTTCTTAAGGGATCATAAATACCCTCCTAATTGACAGATGCGATGGTCTCTGGTTGGTATCTGCATAGTTGAAAGAGAAATACTGTACACTCGTTTTCTGAATACAGCTATGAACAAAATCCTGACAGCTGGCAATTTACTGAAATCCATGGAATGAGATTTTTAACAATTAAAAAAAAAAACCTTAATATTTATTGCTAT
>RJWT010043688.1:0-11912 GCA_004365215.1 Cuniculus paca
GCCCAGGTGTCAAAGGACCACAGAGCTCCCTGAAAACCAGACCCGGTTCTCAGGAGAGAGAGACCCTTTTGAAAAGGACAGAATTTCCTCCAGTGAGTGAAAAAAGGGAGGAGGGAAGACAATAATCAGTGTCCAGGTAACAGAGAAATCTCCTCTCATCTTGCTGTTTCCTCGGGCAACAAAACACTCCCCTGCCCTCCCCGGCCTGGTTCCTCCCGGGTTACTCATTTCTCCCGAGGGCCGAGCTGTTTACTTGGCAGTTAATAAAGCAGAGAGCACTTTGCCCTTTGAACGCTTCTCTGCCTCCAAAATCTCTTGGTCTCTCTCTGCCAGGCTCCTGTCACTGCCAGGGCTGGGGAGGTGGCTCACAGACCCTAGACAATACCCTTTCCTCTGCCTGGGCCGGCAACCTTGGGCTGGATCGTCCTGCTAGATCCTGAGTCCCAGGGATACGCTTTGCTGATTTCGCTTTGTGGTACTGGGGATTGAACCCAGAGACCTTCACTCTGAGCCCCAGCCCCAGCTCTTTTTTGCCCTTTTTTACATTTTTTTTATTAGAAGACAAGTTCTTACTAACTTGCTTAGTTGCCCAGGCTGGGTTTGAACTTGCGATTCTGCCTTGCTCATCTTTCCAAGTAACCTAGCAGAAAGTAGCTGCTTTTCTACTCATCGGTACGAAACAAGGCATTGTTAAGGTCCCAGAGAGCTGGAACATTCAGTTGCATCAGGCTTGACCAGTGATCTGTTGAAACCAGAGCATCTGGGTCGGTTTCTGGTTAGCATCAGTGACTGCTAACCAGGTTAGCGGTAAGTGATTGATAGCCACTCTTTACAGCTCAGGCAAGATCCGGTGGTGTCCCCGCCCTCCCTGCACGTTGCACCCCAATAAATGGACAGAGACCCCTTGGAGGATGGGTGCTTCACCTCATTCACCCTATTTTTTTCTCATCTTCTGCAACCCGCCTGGGCCAGGCGGAGCTCTGTAAAGTAGGCACGGGGTGCACAGCTGAGTTTCTCAGTGTGCAGCGAGGAGGGGGAAGAAAGAGCAAGCTCGCACTTCCCGAAACGTTCATTCTTTCAACAGTGAAATTTACAGTCCAAGCAAATCTAATGATAGCCCCGGTGAAAGCAACATCCTCCAGGACGATTGCCGGGGTTATGCAAATAAAAATATAAGTACAGAAGGGAAAAGGGGTTTCCCTATTCACAGGACACTGACACCCAGCGTGTGGGGGTTTCATGCGGACCGATTGTCCAGCTCTGTAGGGACGCTGACGAGGGGCTCTGGAGCGTGATACCCCAAGTTAGCTCAGATCCCTGGGTGAGGCCAGACAGTCGTCCCTTTGCCCCACTCTCCCTGACATCCACCGAGACAGGCTGCTGCCTGCCCTGAGAGAGCCTACCGGGGAGTCGCGGTTGCTTTTCTTCCTGCCTGCCCCCAGCCCTCTGTTTTTGGGGTGCACTGAGGAAGGACCACATCCAAGCCGTAGATCATGGTCCGGTTTCAGGGATACTGGTGGCTTGGGTGGGAGCAGTGCTGCAGATGATGGAGCAAGTGCCACCCCTCCTCTTCACCGCCTCTCCCCGCAGCAAAGCAGCAAAGGGCTCCTTGGATAATAAGTGCATTCCCGGGGGCATCAGAGCGAGCTCATTAGGAGAGGAAGCAGCACTGCTTAACAGAGATGCCGGGGCTTTGTGGCTGCTCACTCTCAGGCCGCTGCCCCTGGGGGCATCCAGGGGGTGCGGGCCTGGGGGGAAGCAGTTGATCTTGGGCCCTCATGCTTTGCCTCCCTAGGATAGCTAGAGAGACTGCCAGCCTCAACACGGGCCCAGGAGTCCAGTAATTGGTGGCAGTTGGTGGCAGCACCACGGTTGTGTCCTCACCCCATTTTCCTGAGCCTGCTCTGCCAGGAGCGCATCGGTTCTGCAGACCGTCACTACCCTTTCCCATCGCTGTGCTCCTAGCTTGAGTCGGCCAGGGAGAGATCCGGCTGTTTGCAGCAAGAGCGCTCACAGGCCACATCTTCAGGGGGTCAACCTCACCCTGGATCTCACTGCCCACAACCCACACTGCTCTTGCACAGAATTTAGAGGGGGCTCCTGTCTTGGACTGCGCTTCTCCACTAGGTCCCAATGGACCCCACCGAAATGGAGTCGCTTGTGCTAAGCATCACATAAACTGAAATTATAAGAAAGCAGGAAAATGCCCCAACTGACCAGGTTTTCCTCAAAACAGAAGAATATAGCAATCAGCCTGAAAGGGCCCAGTCAAACTGAGCTGATGTGACAAGGGAGTCCCCTCTGCTTTCACCCTTACAGGAAGTCACTGGTGACAGGCAGTGTTTCTGCTGTATTATCCTATTTGTGTATTTCCGCCCCAGCTACCTTGTTCTGGCATACTCCATGGGGAGCCCTCTGCCCCCATGTGCCCCAAACTTTTACTGCTTTCTGAAAAATACTGATAGCATGGAAGGTCCTTCTTCCTGGGACATGGATTTGCAGTTCCCATCCCCCTAAGTGCTGCAGCCAAAGACTATGTGCAGAAGCTATGAGGGTCCCCGCTGGGGGCTGGCATGACACATCCAGAAGGCAGATGATCCATCACCCAGGTTCGAAAATGAGGACAGTGCAGAGACTCTCAGACCGAGCCAAAGTGACCATAACCAGTGCTGTGTCGGGCCCCTGAGATGGTGGGCCTGTTGTTACTGCAGCATAACCCAGCAGTTCCCGGCTAATGCTTGGTGCCATCTCAAACCTCCTGCACCCGGGTCTCCACGAAGGCGCCCTCCAAGGTGACTCCTCAAGACCTGCTCACACACTGGTGACTCTGAGGCCCTAGCAGGTTTGGGAAACCCCATTGGTCCACATGACTCCTGAGAGCCAGCTCCAGGTGGCTTCACGGTGGTGCTTGTAGTGGGTTGAAAGGTGACCCACAGAAAGACACACGCATGTCTTGGTCCTTAGGACCCCAAAATGTTGTATCTGTGGGGGAAAAAAAAGATCTTTGTTGATGTAATGAATTAAGGATCTTAATGTGAGAAAATGGGTATGGACCACCCAAACGGACTCTTAATCCAACTATGAGAATCCTTGCAAGGGTGAAGGGGATGGAGACATAGACAGACACACAGAAGTCCACACACAGACAGAGAAAGTGTTATAGTCAGAGGATTACAAAGAGATCAATTACAGGACACATAATTTATAGTAGTATTTTATGCTAGTCACCCAGAAGTGCAGGAAATCGGTCCACACACTAAAGACCTACAGAATCCAGCCAAGGGCCTGGATCCCAGAGCAATGTCCTTCCTGAGTCCAGCTGAAGACCTAGAGCCCATGACAATGCCCCACACAAGTCCACCTGGAGGCCCAGAGCCCATGGCAAGGACTCATTTAAGTCTGTTTCATGGATCTGCGCTGGGAAGGCCCAAAGGTCAGCAGTGGAAGCTAGAAAGTCTGTGCCTGCAGGGTGAAGGATCTGGGCCAGCAGGCTGAGGGTTCTGCACTGGAGCCAGGAAGCAATGCTCAGAATAAGAGCAGGGCTCCCCTGGAAAGCACCACAGCCATCCTCAGCGACAGTGAGGTCCCAAGCTCCTCCAACGATGAGAACAGCCGAGGTCATATCAAGAAGCCAGCGTGACAAGCTTTTCCTGGAGATTGAACAGCACACATCTTTCCCTCCGGAGCCAGGAAGTGATGCTCAAAGACCCAATCTCCCCCAAAGTGAACCGCAGCCACTCTCAATGACAAGGTCCCGAGCTCCTCCAATGATAACAACCAAGTTCATATCAGGGGAGCCAGCATGACAAGCTCCTCCAGGAGAACCAACAGCTCCAAATAACAACAGCACTTAGGAGAACCCACAACGCTGCTCTCGCTCTCCAGGCCTCCTTCTTATGCTGGCAGCAGCCCTCAGGTGGGCCATCTACACTCAGCACCACGCTGATTCAGTTCAGCTGGTGTTAAGTTGACCACCAGTTTTTAATCCACCACAGGACAGAGCCACAAGCCAAGGACACCACCACCTCTGAAGCCAGAAGCGGAAGGAACCTGCTCCTTTCTAGATCCTCTGTGGAAAACGCAGCCCTCTCACCTTGATTGCAGACTTGCACAAGTGTGGGAGGATAGATTTAGGGTGTTTTGAGCCACTAAGTTTGGTGACTTATTACAGCAGGAAATCTATGCACCTCATAGGACTCCGGGGTCCTGAGAGTAGCAGGACCCCGTGGGGTGAGAGCGGGAGGCAGGCTGACTGTCGGGACACCTTGGGCAGAGGAGGGGCTCGGCAGCTGGAGGGTCTACAAGCAAGGGGAGAGCCGGGGATGGCGGGGTGGACCCGACATCAGCCTCAGAAGAGGAGCTCGCTGCTCAGTTGTGATCTACAGATGCAATTTGGGATTTTTCTGTTCTGCCCTATTTTGCAGCCACAAGCACTTTCTCTGTCCGGTTAGCATCCCGGCTGAGCAAATGTCAGCAGGAAGGAATGTCCACTCCGTCACGCTTCTCAGCCCTCCCATCCTTTCCCAGCCATTCCGGATTCTGCTCCGCCTTGGAGCAGCGACTGAAGGCGCAGCACTGCTTCAGGAGCAAGGAAAACTCAGAATGCGAAGTGTGGGTTCGTAGGGAAACAAGGAGCCTCTGAAGGCTCTTGAGGAAGTGAGGACCAGAGAAGAAGAAAAGCGATGGAAATGATGGTCCCGGAACACGGCTGGACCAGCTCTGCAGAAAGCAGTAAAAAGAGAGTGGTGAGGCCAAGAGATCCAAGGTGGGGTTGTTCCCTGTTGGTTGGGGACCAGGCGGGACTTCTGGGTGGCGTCTGTGGTCACCAGGGCCAGGCGCTCCTCTGCGCGCCACTGCCCTCCAGCGTCCAGGCCTGGGGTGGCGGCTCGGAGCACGCGGGAGCCCGGCTGCGCTGGGACTCTGCAGTCACAAGGAGCGGGTGTTACGCGGCGTCCTGCACTTCGTAAAGATTGCTCGTGACGTGACGGTGTGCCGCGAGGAATTCAGAGGACTGGGCCACTGGTGGGGACAATGGTGAGGCGGGGCCAGAGCAGCCGTGGCCTGGACTTGGGAGGGGAGGAGAGAACTGGGGCGTGGGGTTGTGCTGCTGCACCCCAAAGCCTGACAGTAATTCAGGGAGATCTGCGACAGCCGGGGAGGAAAACATGGGAGATGGCCAACTGCACACTGTAAGAACAGAACAGTGAGATGGGTCTTTCCTTCGTTAGGTGGCGCTGGGTATTGAACCCCAGGCCTTTGCCTTGAGCTGCATCTCCAGCCCTGTTCCCTATTTTGAGATAGGGTCTCCCCAGTTGTCCAGGCTAGGCTTGAACTTATGATCCTCCTGCCTCAGCCTCCCAGATTACAGCTAAGATTACAGCCAGTCCCGGCAATGATGGGTTTGAATATTTATATCCTAAGCATTATTCAGCCTGAAGACCTCTTTGACTTCTGGCGGGAGTTTTGAATCCCACCTCTGCTATCTGTGATTCGGGCATCTCCATCGCCATGGAGAGCAGCTCAGGGATTTTACACTCAGCACCCAAGCATTCGTAGTTTTACAACTTTCTTGTTTTACTCAGAAATATGAAGAACTTCTGCACCCCCTGAGACAAGCAGAAGAATCAAGGCCAAGCCAGCCCCCTTGTCTACCACCAAGCCTTCTTTCTTGCTGGACATTCTCACAGCAGTTCTGTTGATTAGGTCACAGCCCTGAGAACTACTATGCTCTCCCACTTTACAGATGAAGATGTTGGGGCATGGAAGGGTGGACCCCACCCGAGGCAGGCTGGCTCCTCAGCCCGTATCCTTTTTCTCATTCTAGCCATCAGTATTGTGATGCTTAAACTTGTTTATGTCAACTCGATTGGTTTGGGAGCCACACAGGGGATTGATGGAGGACACTTCTGGGTGCATCTGGGTGGGTCATGGAAGTATGGCCTTGAGGGTCTTTGTCTGGTGCCTACCGCTTCCTCTTTGGCCTGTTCCCTGGCTCCGCTTCCAGCTGCCGTGAACTAAACACCTTTGCTCCCCCACCATGCTTTCCACCATGATGTTCCTGCTTTGGAGCCAGCTGACCATGGACTGACTCCCCTGAACCATGAACCGAATCAAATCTCTCCTTTAACTTGTGGGTGTTGGGGACTGTGTCCCAGCCATGGCAAAGCTGACTAATACAATCAGGGTCAGCTAAACTCATGCTCTTTAAACTGTGAGTTATCGTACACCAGTGGGTGATGAAAACAATGTGGTACTTCTCAAACACACTTATTTTGACTTAAATTGAATAAAACACAGAATGTCAGGTGTATTTCATGTAGTAAGGTTAAGAATGGTTTGGTAATTTTCTGACAACTTCTCTCTGGTTGTGTGTATACATATTCCCTTAGAATACAAAGTCTACTTCTTACTATAGGTCCAGTCCAAAAAATTAAAAAGTCTCCTTTCTCGAAGTTTTCCCCATCAGGCTTCACAAAGCTTGTGTATGGTAGTTTTATAACATCCCTGTTTTACTCAAAGAGCTATGAAAGGGAATTTCAATCCACCACTCTGAGACAAGCAGAGGAACCAAGACCAAGCCAGCCCCTAGGGGGGACCTAGTGGCTCAAAGACCAGACAAGGCCATGGTATCACCACCCAGATCTGGGAACCAGAATGGGCCATTCCCCCACCTGCTTGGAGTCACAGAGTCCCAGGACCTGAGCGGGGACCAGAAGCTCAATGAACGCAAACCCAGCAGGTGCCAAGCTGACAGCAAGTGGACAATGTCCCAGCAGATTACATGTGTGTGGCCACATGCTGGCTAGATGCCCTTTCTTTGCACAGTTTTCTATATTGACCAGAAGTGTTGCATCAACAAGGTTTACATTTGTCATCAGATAAAACAATCACATTATTTTTCCTGGGGTAACTGGGATAGAGGAAAGGAGGAAAAAAGGACGGGAAAAGGAAAAAGACATAAATTTGTACATATATATATGTATATATGACAGCAACAATGACTGTACTACTAATTGTATTAGTTCTTAGAAAAGAACAGTTAATACTCATATGACCAGATCAATTTTGCAGGTCTATATCTGGTAATCTGAGCAACCCTATTGAAGGTAACAATATGCGATATCACAACCATTGTTAAGTTCCTAGCATCTTATTTTGAAAACCTATACTGTTACTCTTTTGTGTTTGTTGTTGTTGTCTGTTTGTCTCTTTTGCTTTTTGTTTTTCTTTTCTGTGTCTTTTTTTCCTCTTCAATAAAAAGAATAAAAATAAAATATTTTTCCGGGGGTGTCATAGTTGGCCACTCGTGACATGCGATCACCCCACCTCCGCCCTGTGCTTTTTTGGCCGCTGACCTCACAAGCCCCGACTTCATCCTCTCCACACTCTCGCAGCTGCTCTCTGGTCCTTCGAGGGTTTTCCGGCACTCTGCACACAGCCCTTGGCAGAAGATGCTGGATCACATGGCAGGTGACTGGTGTTTTCTGACTCATGGGATGGAAAGAAACACAACACACAGGGGCGGCACACGGGGCCTCGGTTGCCAGTTGGGGTAACCTCTCAGATGGGAGGTGACTCATCTGGGACGGCCCAGCCTGCTCAAGTGCAGGTTCCCAGGGGACACTCATTCCCCAGGGAGGAGAGGAGCTTCTCAGACATGACACAGACCCAGCCCTCCTGGGCCAAGGAGCCCACCAGCCCTGCTCCAGGGCAGAGAGGTGTCTAAGGACAGCTGGGGGCAGAAGGTGAGAAAAGCAGACAATCCAGATGGGCACAACTGGCGGGGGGCAGGGGGGACTAGGCACGGGTTAGGGAGAATGCGGTAGAGTCTTCTGTAGACCAGGAACTGGGGCTCTGGTCTTCACACCAGCTCCCCTCCTCCCATCCTCCCAGAGAGACTAACAAGTGTTAAATGCGCTCACCTCACCGGGTCCTCCGGAAAGCCCTTGACGCCCACAGCCCCAAGAGATGATTTGTAAATCCATTTGCAGATAAGAAAATTCTGCTCAGAAATGTAAATTAACTTGCCCAAGGGCACACAGCAGGGGAAAGGATTCCACCCCAAGTCGTCTGCTTCCAGGGGCTGTGCTGTCAATCACTGTACATCTGAGATCCCACTCTGCCCTTCGCCTGTGGGGTGTGAAGGCTTAAATGGAAAAAAAGTATTGCGGTAAGAGACACCCTACTCCTCGGCCAGATACTGTGCCTCACTGGAAAACACACTTAGCCCATCATTCTTGTCCCTTTCCGAAGTAGTTCTGAGGTCCTCTTTCGTGAGTGTCCTTAGTTGCGCTACTGTGGCTGTCTCAACATGCCGAATCCATTCAAAACATTTCCCTTTTATGATCGTTTTGACTTTGGAGAAGAGCCACAAGTCACACAGTGCCAGATCTGGTGAATGCGGTGGATGAGGACTCACCACGATGTTTCTATAGCCTGCTTTTCCATTGGCTGACCCTTGACCACAGCGTTCACTGTATTATTGATCACGCCTCATAAAGACATGAAAGAGGGTTCCCAGAACTGCTTCAGAAGGTGGCAAGAACGATGGGATGAGTGCTTTCAAAGCAAGGGAGAGTATTTTGAGAGTGACTCACAATGTCTTTTACTCTAATAAATTTTTTCATGTAAACATTCCCCATACATTTCCATCACCCCTTGTATATTATCTGGCTTGATGCTCAGAATAACAAGGCAAGGAAGGTATTAGTGTCCCTATTTTAAAGATACAGAAGTGAGAAAACCGAGTGTGTTTCCCAGAGGCACCCAGCTGGTAAGAGGTGACACAAGGGTGCACTCTGGACTGTCTGACTGCCAGGTCAATGGTCTGTATGAGGATATGTGTGTTCTGGTCACTGTCGGGGACGGCGGTCCTCTTTTCTGAGTCCCGCTTCCCCACCTCCCACGGCTTGTGTTGCTAGAGCTTGACTAGACAGCAGGACCCTCTTGGCTGGTGTCCAGGTGGCACTGCCCAGGGACCTGAGGGACCTCAGGAGAGTTCAGCCACTGCCACCCCAGCCAGCCGGGGGAGTCAGGATGCAGGCGTCGACCTCGCCTTCCTCTGGGAGCAGCTAGAGTCTTAGCTTCAGGTGGCCTCCGGGGAGAGGGGCAGGAGGGACATGGGCTGGGGGCCGGTGGGGCAGCCCAGGCATCTTCCATGAGGTCGGGAACTGCTGCTCAGCTGGCCCCCGCGGAAGAGGGATAAGTGAGGGTAGCGGGGCGTTTTGCCTTTCCATCATCTCGTGTTCCTGAGCCCCACCCAGTCACGCCCCAACTCCCCCACAAAGAAACAGCCCTGGGTCCCGTCACCACCCGGCGGCTGCATGACGGCTTTGAGCTCCGTGAATCCAAATTCCGCAGCGTTTGAGCCGGAACCGGGCGAACTCAGGAAGATAACTTTCATGTACCAGCTCTTTCTCAATCACCAAATAATGCAGCTCCCAGTTACAGAACTGGCCCGCGTGTCCCGGTCTCCCGGGTAGCCTTAGTCCTGCGTGCCCACGTGCCTGGAGCTCGGTATGTTGTGTGCATGGGGTTACAGCTGGGTCCTGTCACTTGGAAGTGTCACAGACGCACCCGCAGGTAGATCCTGGTGACCTTGCTCCCTCTGCTTTGCCAGATTAGGAACCCGAGGCCACCAGGGGAGAGGAGCGTACGCCCTTGCTTGCTACCCTGTGGCTCGCGGGTCTTTCCTGTGAGCCTGAGCCTGTACGGCTCATGTGTTCCAGGAATGTTTTTCTCAGCAGCCCCTGGATTGTGGTGACTTGGACAGACCCCTCGGGGAGACAGGCAGGACAGCTCAGGAAGAAACTGCAGTCCCTGAAAACTGGCTCTTCTTCATTCCTCCCCCAAGGGCCATGTCCAGCTCCTGATCTGCCTGCCACCTGCTCCTTTCCATCTCCTGGGGGACATTTTCCAGCCTATCACTAGTGGACACTTGTCTCATGTAAAAGGCTCCTTGTTCTGGGCCTCTTGCTCGACTGGGTCCTGGCCGGCTGGGTTGCACTGCACTGTCCCCGGGGAGGAAGCCCGGTGTCCACCTGCCCTGGGGCAGGACAAGCAGGTTAGCTCAATGGCAGGAGGGTGGACATAAAGCAGCACATGTCCTGGGCTGGCCCTGGAAAACAGTGTCCCCAGCCCCCAGAGCCATCGGTTTCAGTTGTCCTGCCCACCTGTCCCTGTCCCCCTGGACACTATCCTGGAAGTCCCATGCAAGGATTTGGTGACCTGTCCGAGACTGAGCTGGTGGCTTTCCCATCCTTGAAACCTCTGCTCAAAAGAACAAAGCCAGGAGGCCGGGAGTGGTGGTCTCTGTAATCTGAGCATTCTGGGAGGCTGAGGCAGGAGGGTCACAAATTTGACCCCAGCCTGGGCAACGTGGATTCTAATAATAATAATAATAATGGGGGCTAGAGATGTAGCTCAATGTGAAGACCCTGGGATCAATCCCCAGTACTGCAAATAAATAAACAAACAAACAAAAACAAACAGGCAGGAGCTGCCCCAAACTGCAGGGCAGCCCTGGCCCTTGTCCTGGCCGGGGACAGTCACTGCTTTGCGTGTGGACAGCACCCGACAATTTTCAGAGCCCCTGACAGCTTCACAGGATGACTCATGAGGAAGGACAGGCAGGGCCACCTCCGTGTACAGGGGATGAACCTGAGCCCCCAACCTGGGGTCCCTGTGTCCCCGGGCAGTGAGCAGGAGCCAGACCGGAATGGGGGCCTCTGGACCCCTGGGAGAGGGCTGCCCCTTCATAGAGCGGGGCCCTGGGCAGCACCAGGGTCCGTCTATTCCTGCCCTGCCCATGGGGCTCTCGTGGGCACTGACAGCCCTCAGCCACCCAGGAGCAGCTGCAGTGACTGACAAGGGGCTGGGCCAGGCCCTGCCTGCTGCGGCCTCCAGGGGACCCTCAGGCAGGGTCTAGAGTACCCCACAGAGACAGCCAGGGTCACTCACTTCCCCACACAGTGTAACAAACACCCCCAAGTCCCCCGTTGACACTCCCCATCTAGGTGGCCAGGGGGAGACAGTGAGGTGAGAATGGAGGCAAGGGATGGGGTGGCAGGAGTTGGGGGCGCCTCTGATTCTCCCCCTCTGGAAATCCTGCCTGGGGCCCTTGGGCGTCCCGTCCCTGTGGCTTCAGAGCAGTTGGTGGGGACCAGAGACCGAGCACTGTCCGGGACCCCTGCTCTGCAGCAAACGTCAGAGGAATGAGGGTGAAGGGGGGAGAGCGATCCTTGCAGCTGGGGGAGTCCCGTCCTTGGAGGAAGAGAAGAAGCGATAGATAAAATCATCCTTGGCATTTCCCCATTTACTGACTTCTTTGTTTTCTTATCTTTTTTTTTTCTTTTTTATAACACAATAACTTTACCAGCTAAGCCGGAGCTGGGGAGATAAGTCAGACGTCAGCCCCTGGAGGCGCCCATCAGACCCACAGCGCAGATGGCTTTGCATTCAGACAGGGCTGTGGGCTGGCGTCCCCTGGACAGGGCTGAGGTGTCTTTTGAGGAAGGACTCAGCCCGAGAGGAGGGGCAGGAGGTCTTGGTCCCAGGAGGAGCGGAGGGTGTGCAGTGCTGGTCACCATCTCAGCCTCTTCTGGCCTGGTGGGAGGCGACAGTGAAGTCCACCAGCCCAGGAGTCTCAGTGAGACGCAGGGAGCATGGGCCACACGGCACCGGAACTGCCGTGTGGCCAGGGACAGAGACAGCGGAAGGAAGAGGCCACACGCCATGCACAGTCACGGGTCGCGGTCTCCCAGCCCCTGGTATGTCACCTTCGTGGGCTTTGGGGGCACGGGTGGTGGGCAGCAGCTGCTGCCGATGTCATCTCAGACTCATGGGACGTGAGGAAGGTGCCCGCTCTCAAGGACACTTCCTGGGACCGGGCCAAGGGGCCCTGCTCAGAGCCC
>RJWT010043689.1:0-11916 GCA_004365215.1 Cuniculus paca
AGAGAATGGAAAAGGAAGTATAAAAAGATGAGATCCATTTTCATAATCATGAAAGTTGATATAAACTGGTAACCACTTCCACAGAATAGAGGAAGCACCACACTAAAACCTCCCCAGAGGGAAAGAACTGTAAGCTGGTTCACTGTGCAGACCCTGAAACATTCAGTCTTGGAGACTTGGAGAAGCCTGCTGTCAAAAAGTGTGCGTGCATGCATGTGATGTGGGAGGTGAGGACTGGGGTTTGATAAGTGGTGCTGATATGAGGGTAACTAGTTAAAATTCTTTATATAGCATCATTGGACCTGTCAGTGCTCTCCCCTTCTAGTACCAGGCAACTTCCTTTCAGGAAGATCAAAGATCTATATCTAGATAAATTGTACGAAAGAAACTCTTAGGTCAGGGATATAGCTCGGTGGCACGGTGCCTGCCTCATAAGTGCAAGGTCCTGAGTTCGATTCCCAGTACCAAAAAAATAAAGTAAAATAAAATAAAATAAAAGGCTCCAAAGCAACTCTTGAGTTTGTTGGGGGGGGGAATAAACAGTGAGAATGAAGGTAAGGTGTACAGGTGTAAAAGGTTTAGTGGTGAAAGTTTCTTTTCTGGCTCAGGAAGATTATTATACTGAAAGAAGCCATAAGAACAGAGCAGAATAAAATATTTAAAATTACCTACTTCAAGATATACTGGAGATACCAAGACACTGAAGATTAAGGACTAAGATCTCTGATGGGAGAAAAGTACAAAGTGATAAGACGCAGGCAGCATTACACTTCTCTTCACTTTATAAGAGATAACCAAGAGGGTGCAGTCTCATGGACTTAGAGAAAGAAAAATGTAATTTTGGAGGCTTACAAGATATAGGTCTTCATGTAACATTCGCAACCTCTCTGTTGGAGTAAGGGTGACCTCAATTCAGACCAGTCTTGCAAAGTCTACAAAAACTTCGAAGTGAACTTCAAGCTGGCTTAAGGAGAATCTCCTCAGGCTTAAATGCCTACCAGAACCAAATGCACATCAATTTTGGAGGAAATGACATTATCAAGATACTGAAATTTTCTCTGTAAGTTTTCATGCACAATATTCAAGACCTATTTAAAATAAGCAGAACTAGTCATATCAGAAGGCAAAACAAATTACTGAAAACAATGGTAAAATTTAAAATATCTGAAGAAATCTAGATATTGGAGTTATTAGACAAAAATTCTGAAATAACTTATTTTGTGGGAAAGAAAAAAAAACTAGAAATAGTAGAGTAACAAAATAGATACAAGTAAATTGATATTTATAGCTGAAAACACAAAGCTGAAATTAAGGTAGCAATGTGTGTACTGAAGGAATATATATTTGTGACCTGGAAGATATGTCAGTGAAGAAAAAGAACTAAAACTTGAGGAAAGTAAGGGTGGTAATTATAGGAAAAGACATAGAACACAAACAGGAATTAAGAAAACATCTATCAGACTTGTAATTGAAGTCTCAAAAGAAAAAGAGAGATAAAATAGGATAAAAGCAGTATAAAAGCAATAATTGCCAGAATTTTACAAATCTGATGAAAGACATAAAACCACAAATTCAAGAAACTCCGTAAGTTCCAAATAAGATTATCTGAGAAACCCACACCTAGACATACATAGTGAAACTGGTAAAATCAAAAACAAAATACAAACACATGCACACTTACAAGAACAGACAATAATCCAGAAGACTTATCCTTAACAGAGTGGGAAAAGCTTTACAAATGTCTCAGTAGGAAAAGGACTCTATTTTCCAGAAGATATCACTGATACATTGAAAAAATAATTATCTAACTAAATCATTATGTACTTAATAAAAATGTATTTTAAAAAATGAATGCAACTGGAGACTAACAAAAAGAGATAATTAGTCATCAGGTGGTCTGTATTAAAAGAAATGTTGCCAGGGATATAGCTCAGCAGTACAGTGCCTGCCTGCCAAGTGCAAGGTCATGAGTTTGATTCCAGTACAAAATAATAATAATAATAATAATTAATAAGATGCTTTTTGTGGAAGAAAATACATACCATTACACAGATGTTATAAAATGCTGAAAGGAATGAAAAGCAATAGATAGCATAAATATGTGAATGGACATATTCAAAAAATTAATAATGCCATACACTTTAAAATATGTTTACTAAAGTACTGGAAAATATGACAATAAAAATATAACGCAAGAGGAAGCAAACAAAGTGAAATATATGTTATTTTTAGAGTAATCACTAAAATAATAATGAAAGAATACACAACTCATAAGATTATTAAAATGTATATATAAATGGTAAAAATAATTATTTATTTTATTCCAGTGAAAATTAAGAAAGGAAAAATAATAACATAGCACAGGATGAGTCAAATAGAAAACAAAGTTGCAACTGCAGTGACTGAGTGCTTAAGTGAAGCAAAGGACAAAGAATAAAAAGACTTAAACACAAATATGTCTATAATTAAGTTAAATGTAAAAAGATAAAATACTAGAAAAACTGGATAAAAACTTTTATATAATTAATAAATACTTATTAAGTATGAAAATAAAATTAAGGGAAAGGATAAAAAAGATAATATAATATATGGACACAAATAAAACTTGCCTTGATGATAGTATTATTAGAGAAAGTACATTTTCTGGCAATATTGCTTTCTAGAGATAAAGTGGAACATTCCATATGTAATATATTGGGTTTGTGTGCCAGAAATATATAACTATTATAGACTGATATGTGCCTAATAATACAGCATAAAAATACATAAAGCAAAGTGAACTACAGACAGAAGACATATCTATAATCATTTTATTGCTTTTGTTTACATTTTCAGATGTATTGCCCTAAAATTGTCCATATCTTTTTACTATCTTTTCAACATCTGTAGAATCTGTAGTTATCCTCCTTTAAAAAGCTTTTTCAGATGGTTATAATTTTGTATTTTCAAATAACTGTTAGTTCCATGAGTTTCCTTACTGAATATTTTCTTGTTCTATTAAATTAATATCTGCTTTCATTTTTATACTGCTATTCTTCCTACTGTCTTTGGATTTAATTTTCAAATTTCATGAGATAATTAAATTATTACAGTTCTATCTAAGCATGGCTTTATGTATATCGCACTTAGTTTGGTATATTTTTATCATTAATTTTATATAAATTGTTAATTGTGATTTTTGCTTTATCCTTGGGTTTCTAAAATGAGTTTCTTTTAATGTCTAAATTTTAAGAGGCTGATTCACTACCTTTATGTTACTGATATATTTTCTTAGTGGTGAAAGAACATGCACAAGTGATACAGTTTGAAGTTCATGAGATCTGCTGTATGATTTAGAAAATGTTAAATTTTGGAAAATGTCACATGTCCACTTAGAAAGAGTATGTATTCAGCAGTTCTAGGCACAGTGTCCTGAATATGTTAATGAGAAGTTGCTGAGTTCAAATCTTGTCTTTTCTGATATTTTGTGTACCTGTTCTAATAGGTATTGAATTAAATGTTAAACTTTCCTAAAATGATTATAGAAATCAGTTATACTTGTATGCATAAGCAACAAAATCTAGAAAATAAAAAATTTGAATATACTTTAGTGGTATTACAGATCAAATACCAAAATAAATTTAATGAAAACCTTGCAGAATGTTGTAAAGAAAAATTCAACATATTTCTAAAAAAAGATATAAAATGAAAAGAGGAGAATGTTTCATAAAATGAAATACTCAATAATGCAAAATGCAAGCCTTCCCAAGCTTCATCCATAAATTCAGTGCATTTTCAATATTTCTGCAGCTTTTTTCTAACACCTTGAAAAACTAATTCTAAAATTTGTACAGAAATGTAGAAGGTTGACAGTCATTAAGATCAGAAGTCCATAATTTTTTTCTGTGAAGGGTCAGACGGTAATAATCTTAGTCTTTATGGACCAGACTGACTAACCTCACTGTTGTGGCCATAAATTAGTCATTAACACATAGACAACATGGAAATGGAAAGGATAGCTGCACGAAAGAAATTTTTAGAAAAATTTAGTCGTGTGATTGGTCAGAAAGTGGCTGTTGTTTGCTAGCTTCTGGTTATGATAATCTTGAAAAGAAGAACACCGCTGAAGGACTTAACCTTATCTATACATGTAAAATTATCTAGACATGTAAAATTCCAGTATGCAGACAGTGTGGTACTGATGCAAAATAAAATGAAATGAAAGTCTATAAAACTTGTACTTAAAAGGGCACCTGGTTCACGACAAAGCAACATTCTAGAGCCTGCAGTCAACCTCTACCCTTAATCCAGCTCAAATAAGCAAAATATTCTTAATTATTGCCTTCCAGTATAATTGCATGAAAAAGGAAAAGCCCTAAACAGATGTGTAATTGACAGTATGGTTTCTGTGGTTGCTTACACTAACGAATAAAGTCTGAAAATGGTTAGCCACAACTCTCCCAGAAGAAGAATCAGTACATCTACTCTTTCAAGCAGCCAAATCACAGGAAAGATTTAGCAGCATTTTGTGGTGATTAAAATGGTATTTCCATGTGCATGTGGAATTAAAGTCTTGCCTTCCTTTTATGTACATTTTGTTTCAATCTAAAGGACTCTACTTAAGTCATTTGTGCATTGCCTGGCATGTTTTACATCCTGATGATGTACTAGAAAATTGGCTCAGTTATTTGAGCACTCTGAATTTAAAATGACCTAAACAAGAAATAGCCCATGTAAGAGTCTATACTGAGACATCCTCCAAGGTTCAGGTGGCTCTGCAAGGTCTCCAGATATCCAGGTTCCTCTCGTCTGGTTGTTTTGTAAGGCATGGTGCTCACGGTTTAGTATGCACACGGCTTGCCTGGAATTCTTCCTCCAACGCAGATTCAGCCTGAGCAGATGTGAGAGGAGGGTCTGGACTTCTACATTCCTACCAAGCTCTGTGGGGAAGCTGTTCCTGCTGGTCTAGAGACCATAAATTCCTTCCAACTGGAAATTGCATTCATCTCCTACGGATGCTGTAACAATTACAAACATCATGGCTTAACATAACAGAAATTTATCTATTATAGTTCTGAAGGTCACAAGTCCAAAATCATTGTCACTGGACAAAAATCAGTTTCAAGAAAACTTTTGTTGGAACAGAGGCTCTAGGAAAGAATGTTCCTTTCTTTTTCCTGCCTGCATTTATTGGGACAGAAGGAACCAGCCCTCTGACTCCTTGATTTAAGATCCTAATAAATTAGGAAACTAATACAATAGTAAACCCTAGCTGGTAGCTTGGGGGTTTATGGACAGATCTGCCTGGGCAGTAGTGACACGAAGCCTCAGGGCACAGCCAAAGTAGAACCCTGTGCCCATGAACAGGGCACATTCAATACCATACCTAGACAGGATCAGGGCTGTTTGAGAGCAGCTCAGGAGCCCAGTGGAGCACTGGGCCTTAGGCGCCATGATAGAGTGAGAATAGGGACATCACAAGGAAACAAGACAAGCCCAGTGGTCAGCAAAGTGGAGGGAAGGAGCAGGGCTGAGGAAAGCCAAAATCAGACTGATGTCAGACTAATAGGGAGATAGATAATGGAGTTCTTGTCTCAAATATGTTCCGGAACTTAGGATAGCGTCTGGGCCTACAGATGAGAATATCAATAGTTCTCGACAAGTAAGGCAGCCTTCCAGGTAAGACAGGCTACTTTAAGAGTTTAGGGAGGTTACTCAGAAACTTTAAAAAACTAAGAGACACTGTTTACCATAAAGCTGAAAGCTAGCATTGATAAGTGGTCTTCGAAGATAATTTTCCTTGACCCAAAGGCACTCTGTGTCTTTGTTCTTGATTCTAAATTTGAAATGTGTAAACACATTATGCCTAAAAGCTCTTTAGAAAATGTAATAAGCCACGCAGTTCACAATGTTTTCTCATAGCAGTCTCTCCACAGCAAAAATCACTCTTGGGTGACATGTTTCTCACCATGATGTCACTATGGGAAAATCACTGGCCCCTTCTCTTGCAACAGTTGAAATTGTAATAGCTTTGCAAATTATTCTTTGTTTCCAGTCTCCTTTAGGTGACTTTGGATATTCCAGCTAACTTATTTGGCTTCATCACAGTACTGTAACCAAGTAACAAATTCATGTAAGTGTGAGTATGGTGAACAGTAGTAGCATTAGATTGGAAGTCAGGAGATCTGGGTTTTCCCATTCCATCATTTACACTTTTGTATTCTCTGCTTTTGAGTTTCAGTTTCTTCACCTGCAGAATGGACCATACTCTGCCTGGCCTACTTCCCATGGTGGTGGTAAGGCTCAAAGGAAATACTGTAACATATTCCAAACTATTTGCAGTCTTCCTAAAGATGCATGTTTTGTCTCTCCAGCCTTTGCCAATGCTGCTACTTCACCTGGTGAAACTACTTTAGGTGCTGCTTGAGGTACTCCTTGCTCCAGGATACTTTCAGTGACTCCTCCCAAGTAAGTTAGTTGCCCTCTCCTGTGTTTGCATTGGTTTCTTGCTTACTCCACAGCATTAACCTACGGCACACGTGCTGCAGCCGGCCCTTTGTTATCACTGAAAGAAAAGGTTCGCCATCACTGATCTATACTATAGTGAAATTGTTGTTGCTCTTTTTCCCTCCCCAGATCAAAACCTACAGGAAGGTAAGGGTGTATCTTGTTATTGTGTAGTCACACTTACATGCCTGTTTATGTCTTTCATTAGATCCTTAATAAATATTTATAACAGAGATTTCTAAAGCACTATATACACAGGTAAACAACATTAACATAAATCTGGCCCTCTTTGGTTGCTATGGAGACTCACTAGGCATTGTTTTATTGGCAGTAATTATCCTAAGACATGGCCATATAGATTTGGTCTATAAAAATCAACTCACACAGTAACATTTCTTCTTGAAATATCTTTTTCTGTGACTTTTGAGTTCTATGAGTTCTTCAGGATCATGGCATCATAATTCATATGACATATGTTTTCAGGCATGTGTGTGTGGGTCCCTGGCTTCTACTGGACCCCAGTTTGGATTCCCCCAAAAGAACTTCAAATATGTCAAACAGTCAATATTTTAAGAAAGGCCATTCCATGTCAGTGGAATGCTATGCAGTCATTTTTACTGTATGGAAAAACTTTTCCCTAAATGGTGGTAAACCCAGACAACTCATCTTAATGTCTATTACATTTTGCTTCCTAAGAGAGGAAGAAATGGCTATGTTTTGAAAAACTGCCCTATCTTTCCTCCTCCTGATAGCACAGTAGGCGGAGTTGAGCATGTTAGTTACTGAATGGTTTAAAATAGAGACAGATTTTAATCCTGAGAATGCCATGCTTGTGACCTATGAAACTGGCACTTACTGGCCCAGGCCATGCATTTATGAGCGTAAAGATTTAGGCCTGAAGGTATTTTTATTATAAATTCATGCAAATTTAATCTACTCAGTAGAAGTCAACATTGGAGGCCTGTAATGAACTAATACATTCAGATAAAGTTGTTGGCAGGAACTCTTTATGCCATGCAAAATAGCTCTTCAAAGGCTTTTTATTTCATATTGGAGTTTTTTTTTTTCATTGTTAGAGGAAGTTATAGCAGTTAAATCCTCCATTAATTTGTTATTGATTATAACCAGACCAACTCTGTACTGGTATTGTATCTTAAATTCTTTGTTTTTGTTTTTGTTTTTGTTTTTTTCTGTTCATATACATTGCACAGATAGAGAGAATAGTGTTTGAGAGTTTTCTGTACAATTTAACATAAACAAGATTTTGGCAAAAATTAAACCAATTTTATTAAATTTAAAAAATTTTTAAATGCAAGGTAAGCTACAGCAGTGATGATGATGATGATGATGATGATGATGATGATGATAAAGAATGTCTGATGTTTTCAGACAATGCCATTGTGGAGAACAGCTTGTGAATAATTAAAAGAGCTTGTTTTTAATATCCATTTTTACTATAGGATAATAAAACTACTTTTAATATTCCTCTTGAAAGACTCTTCACATCCTTTATTAATTGAATATTCAGTGTTTTTTTTTAACAAGCTCTGGAAAGTATAAAAGAAGGAAAATGTGTTATTGTTGGACTAATTTTTGTCTTGCTATATCTGTAGTATCTTATATGTAATAATTAGAATAAATTGGGAATTATTTAAAGACTATAAAATTCAGGAGGCTATTTCCAAGGTAGCAATTTATATGTGAAAGCTGAACTTGGTGATAGAATATTAAAATTACCTTGAGATTAGAAACAGTTCAAATGTAACTTGGGCAGAATTAGGTCTTTTGTACATAATGATAACTGACCAGTCTATCCAAGTATTTCCCAAGGCATGACCTGCTGATCGCTAGCTATTTTAGATATTCCCTGATAAGGGAATTACATGGTCAAACACATTTAAGAAATTCTATGAACTATTTTCTTTTCTCCTATTGAGTTTCACTGTGTAAAGTGTATTAATGACTCTGTGAAGCCTTATGCTAGAGAAACGTGTGTAACTGAATGCCATCTTGTATTTCAGAACAAATAATTTCTTGATATTCCACAAACTAATTTTGTATGTGTACTAATTCTAATTGATTTGTAGATGCTAAGCTTTTGACTTTATGGTAAGCAGTTTGTCAATAATCAGTTTATGGCAAACAGACAAGCTAACAATAATCACAATAATGGTTCTTACGATAGTTTCATGTTTTCTTCCTCTCTCCTGTTATGGATACTGGTAAGTTATGGTTTTCTTTACCCCTGAGGAAACCTGGCTAGAGATTTATTAATTTGATTGATCTTCCCAAATATCCTTTTGATTTGATTATTTATTGCTGTTTCTTATTTCATTGACTCCTGGTCTGACCATTATTATTTTTCCTTCTGCTTACTTTTATATTAATTTACCTAGTTTTAAAAATTCTTAAGGTGATAGTTGAAGTCATTCATCTACTACTTTTTTATTTTCTACAGTAGATGATTTAGTGCTGCAAATTTCCCTTAGTTACTACTTTGACTGTATCTCACAAATATTGATGTTTTGTATTTTCATTTTCATTTAATTCAAAGTGATTTCTAAGTTCTCATTTGATTTCGTCTTTGTGTGATTTGTTTAGAAATGTATTGTCTGGTTTCCAAATTCTTGCAGATTTCTAAATATTTTTTAGATTGATTACTGATTTCAGTCAGTGAATACACTTGGCATTATCTGAATGCATTTAAATCAAGAAATTTTATGGCTCAGAATCTAATCTACTCTATCTTGATAAATGTTTTGTGTGCATTTGAATATGTCTTTAACTTTCCTCATGGAATATTCTCTAAATGTCAATTTAAATTGGTTGATGTCATTAGTTGTTCTATACCCTTGCTGATTTTCCCCTATTTGTTCTAATCATTATTGAAAGAAAGGTACAGAAATAAGTCAACTTAAAATGTACATTGGTCTACTTTAATTTCTACTTTCTATTTTTATGAGTTTTTGCTATTTCTTTTTAGGTGCATAAACATTAATATTATGAACTCTTCATGAATTAATTGCTTTTTATTATAAGACCCTCTTTATCGTAGGTAATATGGTTGTTTTGTTGTTTTTTTCTCTGAAATCTACTTTGTCTGATACACATGTAGAGTCAGATTTTCCTTTGATTAGCATTACCATAATATTTATTTCTTTTTACTTTTTAATTTATTTGTGTCTTTATCTTTAAAGAGTGTGGGGTTTTTTGGTAGATAACATGTAATTGAGTCTTACCCCTTTTATACAATTTAGTTATCTCTACACATTAAGAGAGGTTTTTGGAGCATATATATTTATATGATTATTGATACTGTTGTGTTAAAACTACTATTTTGCTATTTCTATTTGCTTATTCATTTTTTTATACTTTCCTACTTTCTTCTGGATGTATTGAATAATTTTTATGATTCTATTTTACTTGTGTTTTGAGAAATCCGATATAACTCTCATTGGATTATTTTACTGGATGCATTCATGTTTATAGGTAATATATTTAACATTTCAGAGTTTATTTTCAAGGAACATTATACTATTTAGCATATAGCTAAGAACCATACTTCAATATGATTTCATTTCTCCCCTCCAGGCTTTTATGATGTTGTTATTGTTTTACATTTTATTTTTATGTGTGGGTCGAAATTCATTTTTGCTTTTGTAACAGGATACCTGAGACAAGGTAATTTATAATGCAGTGAAACCTATTGGTTCATGGTTGTGGGGGTTGAGAGGTCTGACATTAAGGTGCTGGCATCTAGTGAGAATCATCTTGTAGTGCTACTACCTGATGGAACGTGAGGAGAGCAAGAGAGAGAGCAAAACTGGGACAAATTGCTCCTCAATCATGAATTCACTTAAGAGCACTAATCCATTCAAGATGGCGGAGGTTTTGCGGCTTTTATCACCCCTTAATGGTCTCACTTGAAATTGTTACAGTGGCGATAAAAGTTCAATCTGAGCTTTAGAGAAAACATTCAAACCATAGCAACATGTTATAAGCCACACAAGAGATCATTACTTTTGCTTTAAAGAATTCTTCTGTTTAAAGGAAACTTAAATCCTACGTTGTTACCTTTTCTGTGCTAATTATTTCATTGTTTAGACACAGATTTATATGTGGCATCATTTTTGTTCTACTTGACTGACTCTCTTTTGTGTTTCTTGTAGCATGGGTCTTCTGAAAGTGATAAATTATTTCAGGTTTTAAGTCTCAAAAATTTTTTCTTCCACATTTATTTTTTTCCAAAATAATCTTATTAAGTAGAGACTTCTAGCTTGAGGATGTTTTATTTCATTGCTTTAAAGATGTTTACCACTTCCTTTTACTTTAAATGATTTTAAATGAGAAGATTTTGCCCTTGTCTTTATTCCTTTATACATATCTTTTCTCTGGTTACATTCAAGACTTTCTCTTCATCATTAGTTTTAAACAAGTTGATTATGAAGCACCCTCAAGTTATTTCTTCATGTTTCTTTTTCTCAGAACTCATTGAATTTTGAACTGTTGATCTATACTTTTGATCAAACATGGAAGATATTTTTGTCTATGTTTCCAATTATTTGTCTGTCCTTGCCTTCTCTCCTCTTTAGAGACTGTCAAGATTAAAATTGATATTATGCCTTTGAAATTGTAACTGTCTCCTCATGCTCTGCTTATCTGGTATTTTTAGTCTCATTTCTCTTCGTGTTTCATTGTGGGTCGTTTCTATTTCTGTACATTCAAATTCCTTAATCTTCTGCAACTTTGATCCAGTCTTATGCTATCAGGTATACTTTTCATCTCAGACATGGTACTTTTAATCTCTGGAAATTTGATGTCATTTTTGTGTACTGCATCTCTGTAATTATTATACACAGTCATTCCTCTAGCTTAAGGAATAGGAATCATTTTAATGGCCTGTTAATTTTTTTCATCTGTGTCATTTCAGGGTATGTTGAATTTACTGCTTTTTCTTCTTATTTTGTACCTGAATTTTCTGCTTTTTGCATGCCTAATAATTTTTACTTGAATGTTATACTTTGCGAATTTTAACTTGTTGGGTATTGAACATTTTTGTATTCTCTAATCTTGAACTTTTTTGGAATGAAGTTACTTGGAAACAGTTTGATCCTTTCATATCTTGTTTTTAAGCTTTGTTAGTCAGGACCAGACAAGAGTTAATTTTTCCCCACTAGTGTAGCAAAATCTTTCTGAATGCTCAGTATGGTGGACTGACAACAAGTAGTCAACTTGTAACCCCCAGCTGAACTGAATCAGTGTGGTGCTGGGTGTGAATGTTCCACCTAAGGATTGTTGCCAACAACATAAAAAAGGAGAACTGGAGAGGAAGAAGTGGTGTTGTTGGTTCTAGTGTTGCCATTGGCTCTCCTGGAAAACCTTGTCGAGCTTCTTTCCTGGTAGGATCTTGGCTGTTCTCATCGACAGAAG